>OU342741.1:233851307-234060280 GCA_910589775.1 Avena eriantha
GTGTTACATGTATTTCAAGACGTACTCTGTAACTGACTCTTAGTCGTAGCCAGATAGATCTCTCCTGTAAACACTAGGCTGAACATCTATAAAAGCCATCCTAGGGAGAGCCTTTAGGGCACCGAACACAATAGTCTACAACCTCAACTTGTACAGGTGAAACCCTTGTAATAGATATTGCAGCTCTGCCATATTACTGGATCGCTAGCATGAGTAGGACCCCTCATGGCGTACTTGTCATCAATCCGACGACCGTTGGTCGCATCCTCTACGCTAGTGACGTCCCTCTTATCGTTCTTGACGAGACTTGGATTCCGGCTAGGGAAGCCGTGACCACCTACACCATCATGTCTTTTGGTGAGATCGATGTTTACATCGGTTTCGCTGAACCTGCCCCACCCACCCCAGCGGTGATGATAGAGCCAGAAGAAATTTTTGGGTCTCCTTTGTCCGCGGAGGCGGCAGAGTTCTGGATCTTGGAAAACCCTAATCCCACCTAGCCCGCACCAGTTGTGGACATAGTGGAGAAAGCTGAACCTGAGGCAGATCTCGCAGTACAAGTCGGATCTGGAGCTAATCTCCTTAGCGAGGTGGAATCCTAGATCGACCCACCTATGGAGGTTGAAATCCAGGAGGAGGAGGAAAACGACCTTGGTTCTGACTCTACTAATGCCGGAACTGATAGACCTCTCCTGAGGTACACGTTGAGGTGCATGATGATACAAGACGCAAGCATGGACGATATTCTTGAGACCATCATGTGTTTCGAGGAAGCCGATCGTGAAAGCCACAACTACCTCAGGAGGCAGGCATCACAATTTGTCGGATATGTGGGATCCGAATCCGGCTCTGCCGATGCTGGAGGCAACACCGACTCTGTGATGGAGGCTATCGGAACAAACGCTGACATACCGGCATCCTCGGATGATTCGATGCACTCGGCAGATTTCCGAAAGTTCTCCGTGGAATACGAAGAGGAGTACAACTCCAAAGCTGTAGAAGAACGGGAGGCCATGGACGAAGGATCTGGAGAAAACTCCCCCAAAGTGCAGGATGGTATGGATATCAGAGATAATCCCGAGGTCGAAATGTTCGAAATTACCGATCAGAGCTTGACTCTGGGAAACGGACCCAAAGCCGTCTTTGCTACAGGCGCTGCCAAGAAGGCAAATAAGAAGAACAAGACTCCGGCAAAAGATCTTCTGGCAGAGGAAGTGATTGTCGAGGAATACGAGCAAGACTCGGATGGAGCACTTATCCCAGAAGTGCCCAAAGAAGAGTCGGAGGATGGACACGTGATCACCGAAGGTGCGCGTAAACTCATCAATGCTGCATTAACCACACCTATCCCTAGTGCTGCAGACTTACTGCTGAAGAGCTGGACGAAAGGGCCCAATCCCTAGAAGCGCGCCGCCAAGTACTCCTTGATGAAGCCAAAAACCTTGAGGAGGAAAATAAGCGTATGGCAACTACGGAGAAGTATAATTCTAGGAAACATCAGAAGACCAGGAAATGTCATACTAATGACGACCAATTGCCGTAGATTCACAAAGTCCCTTTGGAGGAGAACATGGGATGCCTCGTCGCGACAGTAACGGAGATTGGGTGTACCCAACACCAATGCAAAACACAGTTGCAGCTCGAGAAATCCTATCTGCTAATCCAGGCCCAGAAGAGATCCGATTAGGTATCAAACTACTCAACAAGGGCCTGGAGCAGCAAAAGGCCACCCTGTCCGGATGCCAAAAACCGGTCTCCCAATCTAACCAATGTCGCACGGATCCATCCTGGGCTGACGTAAGACCCCAACGTGTTCCAGAATAGCATCATTGTTCCGACTGTTGGGAAGACAACTACTCAAGAACCAGATCTTCAGGACATCACTACAAAACTGTACGCGACTGGCGCAATGTTACTCCAGTTGCGGAGCAAGAGGCAATTGCTGCACTGAATCCAAAGAATCCTCCCCGGCGAGAGTCAAACGATCATAGGGAAGAAGACAAAGAGAAACATCAGGAGGAGGACCGACCAAGAATGCCACCTCATAGACATGCAAGACGTCTGACTCAGCCCCACCGTGGTGGGAGTGACGGACAAAGGAACAACGGACACCATGCTGAGACAAGCCGACAGGGGGCTCGTCGTAATGAAGATCCTCATCGGAACCGGAATAATGACGCTCCGGATAGAGGCCGGCGATCAACCGGAAATAACCCAGCTTCCCCACCTTCTCCTCCAGGCGGCCATCACAACGGCTCCCAAGGAGGCCAAGGAGGGCGTCGTGGTGGAAGAGGTGGTGGAAGAAGCCAAAGTCTGGCTCCAAGGCACCGCAGCCACAGCCGTCATTCAGGACGATCTCTATCCCCAAGTGATGCAAGGCACATGATTAATTCCAATATAGAGGCGCGGTGCTACGAAAACGATGACATATACTTGGGCCAAAAATTCTTCGAACCAGGCAGAAGAGCTACAAAATTCCTGGAAGGATTTGCTATCTTAAGACACATTCAGGCTTACGACGGTATGGCTCGGCCAGATACTTGGCTCCAAGATTTTTTCCAAGCTTACTGTATCGCCAAAGGAGGAAACAGCCTAGTCGCAACCTGATATCTCCCACTCATGTTGCGGAAGCCGGCAAGATCATGGCTCAATGAACTTCCGGAGAACACCATCCACAACTGGTATGACAAGCAAAGTGCGTTCTTTCAGAATTTCGAAGGCACATACCAAAGGCCCTGTACGGTAGGAGATCTACAGCGTTGCACCCAGAAAGCTGGAGAAACTTGCCGAGACTATCTTGGACGATGGATCGACACCAAGAACTCTTGTGAAGGAGTAAATGATCAAGATGCGATTGAAGCTTTCATTGCAGGTCTCCCAATTGGTTTACTACGTCATCGCTTGAAGTGTGACAAGGTCACTAATTTGGGAGAGATGATAGAAACAGCGAGTAAGTATGCAGATGCTGACGACGATGTAGAGGGATTACTGAACGCCCTAGCTGACCCACAATCGGCAAAACAACCGAAACAACAAGCTCAGAAGCGCAAGAATACCTCGGAAGAAAAGCCCAACAGGGAAACAGAAGTGGTCACTACTACTTTCAGGTCTGGAGGACGAGGAGGATGTGGTAGTGGCCGTGGACGCGGTCGTGGAACATCAAGAGTTCAAGGTGGAAGAGACCAGTAACCTGGCAAAACTTACTCTTGGGCCGACATTGCCAGTAACCCATGTGTTCATCACCTAGACGCCAATGGGGGCTCGTCCCACACAAACGCCAAGTGTCGTTTTAATGACGACATTAAGAGAGATGATACCGCTGGCTACAGGGCTAAGCGGAAGAAGGGAAAGAAAATTCCCGAAAAGGACAAAGAGACCAAGGAAGATTCCAACATGGAGGAAGCTGATGCTTCAAATCCCAAGCCGGAATGGAAGAAGCATTTTCCGACCAAGAAAGACACTTACGTCACCTTCCTGCGATCTCAACCAGCAAAGGTCAAGAATTCAGTTCTACATGAGCTCAACACAACTGTTCCGGCTGTTCCTCAATATTTGGACTGGTCGGAAGTGCCAATCACCTTTGACCGTGCTGATCATCCGCATAAGTTGCACATGCAAGGAAAATACTCCTTAGTCGTCAATCCACTTATTGACGGCTATGGTTTCTCCAAGACTCTCATGGACCGTGGAAGCAGCATTAATATTTTGTATGTCGAAACACTAGGCCAGATGGAGGTCTCGGAGACCCAGCTGAATTACAGCTCTGTGATCTTTCACAGAGTTATCCCAGTAAACAAGAAAATTCCCTGGGAGAGAACACTTTGGATGTTACCTTTGGAACTCTAAAGAACTACCGGACGGAAGCACTTTCCTCGAAGTGGTCCCGTTCAAGAGCGCATATCACGCTATATTCGGACGTCTCGCTTATTGGTCTTTTATGGCTCGTCCATGTTACATTTACAATATGATGAAAATTCCAGGTCCCAATGGCGTGATCACCATTAGGGGAGACCCGAAGAAAGCGCGAGAGTGCGAAGACGGAAATGCCGCCTTTGCTAAAGTCGTGTTGCACGCCCATGAGTACTAGGAGATCAAGAAGAGCATAGATCCGTCCGAGATGCCCGCAATGAAGAAGGAGGTGACAAAGCCGAATCCGGAGTTCAAGGTGTCCGAAGAGATGAAGAAGACGCCGTTGAAGGATGATGACCCCTCCAAGGTGACCCAGATAGGCGTAGGCCTAGATAGCGCATAGGAAAGCGCACTCGTCAAGTTCCTCCAAGCAAATCAAGATATCTTCATGGTAGCTATCTGACATGACCGGAGTACCTAGGGAACTTTTCGAGCACTCTCTAAATGTAAACCTGAACGTTAAACCCGTCAAACAGTCACTACGACGTTTTGGCGAAGTAAAGCGTAAGGCAATAGCTAAGGAACTAGCCCGGCTCGAGTTAGCCGAATTCATAGAAGAGGTCATGCATACTGATTGGTCGGCCAACCCTGTAATGGTCCCTAAAAAGGACACCACTGATTTAAGGATGTGTGTTGATTATACTGCCTTGAACAAGGCTTGCCCCAAAGATCCGTTCACTCTTCCTAGAATTTATCAAGTTATCGATTCTACCGCAGGCTCGGAACTCCTCTGTTTTCTCGACGCATGTTCCGGTTATCACCAAATTCGGATGAAGGAATCAGATAAAATCAAAACTTCATTCATAACCCCCTTCGGAAGCTTATGTTTTGTTACGATGCCGTTTGGGCTGAAGAACGCAGGAGCTACGTATCAGCGCACTATGCAGCGTTGCCTCTCTGATCAAATCAGACACAATGTGCATGCATATGTGGATTATATAGCGGCGATGTCCAAAAAGAAGGAAACATTAATTTCCAACTTAGAGGAAACGTTCGCCAATTTACGAAAATACAACCTAATGCTCAATCTGAAGAAGTGCTTCTCTGGAATTCTAGCTGGAAAATTGTTAGGTTTCATCGTGTCTCAGAGAGGCATAGAGGTGAACCGAGACAAGATTAAGGCTATACTTAATATTTCCAGGCCAACTCGCCTGAAGGACGTCCAAAGACTCACTAGTTGCATGGCTGCAGTCAGTTGGTTTGTAAGCCGGCTTGGAGAAAGAGTCGCACCACTTTACAAGCTCCGGAAAAAGATCAAGAATTTTGTTTGGACTGATGAAGCTGAAGCTGCACTACAAGACTTGAAAGAAGTACTTTCGTCTTCTCCTATCCTTGCAGCACTAGAACCAAGGGAACCGATGTTGCTCTATCTCGCTGCGACAAACAGGGTTGTCAGAGTCGTCATGGTGGTGGAGAGACCAGAGAAAAATCAGGAACACCTGGTGCAGCGTCCGACTTACTATCTCAGCGAGGTCATAACTGGATCAAAGCAGTGGTATCCGCACTATAAAAAAGTGGCTTATGGTGTGTTCTTCGCATACCGTAAGTTACAACATTATTTTCAGGAACATCCAATTACCATGGTGAGCACAACTCCCATGAGGGATATAATCAACAACAGCAAGGCTACAAGACGTGTCGCACAATGGGGCATAGAAATCTCGGCTTTCGATATTGAGTATAAACCTCGGACAACAATCAAATCACAAATCCTTGCTGATTTTGTTGCTGATTGGACAGAGACAAAGGAGAATATGACCCTCAACTGATTCGGAATATTGGACTCTATATTTTGATGGGTCTAAGGCTCGTGGAGACTCGGGGGCTGGCGTGGTGGTCAAATCACCCCAAGGAGATAAACTTCTATACGTGCTGCAAATCCACTTCACAGTGAAAAATAACATTGCCGAGTATGAAGCACCGCTGCATTGAATCCGGATCGCTAAGGATATCGGTATCCGACGTTTGATGTGTTACGGAGATTCGGATCTTGTTGCTCAGCAAGTGTCAGATATCTGTAATGCAAATAAGCACATGGCAGCATATAAAGTTGTCGTGGATGATTTATCTAAATCGTTCGAAGGGTTTGAGGTTCAACACATCCCTCGAGCAGAAAATGAGGAAGCAGATGCATTATCTCGAATTGGCTCTGCATGGAAAGAGGTCCCGGATGGCGCTTTATTAGAGCACCTCAAAGTTCCCTTAATAAAGGGAGTGGACGAGGAATATCCGACTAAATCTGATTAACCTTTAATAGCAGTTCTGGCTGTAATCCCTAGCTGGACTCAACCCTACCTTGACTATTTGGTAGATGGCAATTTACCCGAAGACGAAGTTCTGAGCCGGCAGATCGTTCGACGAGCGAAAGCCTATACTATAATTAGTGGTGACATCTATAAGCGTAGTGTGGCTAGGGTCTTTCAGCGCGGCGTATCTCCAGAAGAAGGAGTGGAAATCTTAAGAGAAATCCATGAAGGCAAGTGTGGTCACCATGCTGCAGCTAAATCTCTAGTGGCAAAAGCTTTCCGGCACGGTTTTTTCTGGCTTACAGCCAAGGCCGATGCCGAACAGCTGGTCAAGACATGCAAGGGCTGCCACAAATACGCTAAACAAGCTGGTGTTCTGGCTGATCAGTTGAGAAAAATACCTATAACATGGACTTTTGAGGTCTGGGGGCTTGACATGGTAGGACCGTTCAAACGGGCTCCATGTGGATTTACTCACCTCTTAGTGATGGTGGATAAATTCACCAAATGGATTGCGGCTAAACCCATCACTAGTTGTTATGGAGCAATAACCAAAATATTTGTCGAGGATGTTATAATCTAGTATGGTTATCCACATAGCATTATCACGGACAACCGAGCAACTTCTCTATGGGAGAACTTGCCGAATTCTGCAACGAACAAAATATCCGGCTTGACATTGCGTCAGTCGCACATCCACAGGCTAATGGACAAGTCGAAAGAGCAAATGGTTTAATCCTACAAGGCCTAAAACTGATACTCGAAGCACCAGTACGACGTGCTGCGGGGGCTTTGGCAGAGGACTTACCTTCTGTAATATGGAGTTTGCAAACAACTCCGAATAGGTCAACTAGATACACACCTTTCTTCTTGGTCTATGGCACAGAAGCAGTTCTTCCTAGTGATTTTATTCACACTTCTCCTAGAGTGGCCGCGTATATCGAAGAGGATGCCGAGATTTCTCGACAAAATGATCTCGATTTAGTCAAAGAAGTTCACGTCGTTGCTGAAATAACATCAACAACCTATCAGCAGAAGTTATGCAAGTATCATAGCCAGAGAGTCAGAAACCGATATTTCAATAAAGGCGATTTGGTTCTCCGGCTTGTGCAACAAAGAAAGCACAAACTTTCCCAAGTATGGGAGGGGGCCCTTCTTGGTTAGTCGAGTATTGCACAATGGTTCATACTACCTAACTGATATGCGGCCAGTCAAAGAAAGACCTGCTACTAAGAGGAGAAAGAGAGCTGGAGGCAGTACAAATCCGGATGAGTTAGATAGACCATGGAATATTGCTCAGCTGCGTCCCTTTTATTCTTAGTTTATCCTTCTTTGTAATCATATATGTGTACATGTTCAGTGAGAAATAAAAGTTTTGGTTGCCTCAAGTTTTTTCTGAGAAGTTTTTACCATCTTATTTCTGAATGATCATGTCATAGTCGAAATCCTAGAACACTTGAAAGTACTTTATGCTCATGTATGTTCTGGTTTAGATTTCTGATTCTAAAATTGCTACCTTCAGGTATAAATCTAAATTTTCTAGTCTGTACTTTGGTTATTTGTTTGATTGTCGGATACGGGTATTTTCTGAGTAGTGAATGTTGGTACTAGAAGCCAGTTTTGTTTCCGAGTTTAAACTGGTTTAGCAATTGAGCTCCGTTGCTCGGCAAAGTTTCCGTGTTGAAAGTTTAGCCGGCTCACGAAAGGGATGAGGAGGAAAGCCAGATAAACGGTAAGTGCAGACAAAAAACACAAGTGCTTATGCAAACATTTCAGGCACATAAACATTTTAAGTCAAAAGTGCTGAGTAGATAAAATCCTGGCACTAGGAAAAGTATCATACTACTTATTTATAGATCCATAATGTTTTCAGAATAACACTATTGTTTTTCTGACATTTATGATGCAGGAGGAGAGGTAGGAGCTGCCGACTCGCTAGATACGTTGCCTTGAATTCGGCATGGTTTGATTATCGCCGGAAACTTCTACAGTTTCCTCTATAGGCGGAGGCGGCGTGTCCACGCGGGTGAAGAACGAAGTGTCATAGCTGGTCAAGTCAGCTACATGACACCCGTATCCGGCGTAGGAGTCCATGATGGCCTTGATGTCTTGCTCCTGACCGTCTTCGTCCATAGTAGAATACCCTCTAGTCACTTGCCAAATCTCCATGCTTCCATGGTGGCTCAGGACCATTGTGAGAGCGTTCTGCGCTGCGAATCACGCGTAGGACATGTTCCAGTCCTGGAAAAGCTGCGGCATCTCCTTTTCCTTGTCCCGCACCTGAAAGTTGGACATGCTATGCATATCCGGAAGCTTGAGAGCTTTACCAATATCCTCGAAGGATTGGTCGAAGTCATGAAGCAAATCACTCACTTGGGTAAGCCGGTTGGTGCGAGACTCGGCATAAGCGAAGTCCCTCAAGTTCAGAGGACCTATGCATATAATGCAAAACATTTAAATAAATCTGACTTCGAAAAAGAGTCGAAGAATGCAGACAAGTCAGAAAGATGGAAACATACCAAAGATGACATCGTCGACTTTGGTTTTCTCTTCACGAAGGCTCTGGAGTTTAGCCCGGAGTGCCTCAGAAATGTCCCTCTCTCGGAACAAGTCATTGGTGAGATCTGAGATATTCTGATCCTGAGACGCAATCCTACGATCACGCTCATCAGTGGCCATGGAGGTGTATTCGAGAATTTGAGCAATGCTCTTCTCATGATTTGCCTTAAGCTGATCCAGCTCTTGGCGAAGTTCCTTATTTTCCACCACCAAGGTCTTCCGATTCTCGACTTCTTTAATCATAGCACATGACCGTTTTACCAGTTCTTTAAGTCAAAAGAACAATAGTTCAGCAAAAAATTCGACTATGATAACACAGGACAAGGTTTGAGTTTCCAAATGTTTACCTTCAGCCTCATCCTTGGATAATTTCTATTGTGCATTTTCAAGCCAAAGAGCTCTGATCTCCTTCTACTTGTTGCAAACATTCTTCAATAAATCCTGGTTATAGGAATATACTTTTTGTAAGTCAGAATACCCAAAGTCAGAAGTCTACTAAAGACTCGGGCTAATATTTGTACTAATATTAGCACGAGCCTTGGGGGCTACACTAGATCATTCTTTGGCTTCCTAAGTAAAGCATAAACCTGGATTTTCTATCCAACTTCATGCTTGGGGGCTAGAGGATATGATATAAAGTAACATAAAGAAAAATGTGAGTTGGAATTCTGACTTACATATTGTTCATGAGCGATCTTGTTCAAACTCGAATTCACTTCGGTGTTAACCTTCTCGGCGAGGGTAAGAGGTACAACTGGTGAAGTCGGAAGCTTATCGGTCCTCAGCTTCTCGTCCCGAAGATGGACTTGTTCAAGAAGATCACAGTTCTTGATGTCTTCTGCTTCTTGTGCTTCTTCTTTGGCAGAAATGGTTTGGCTTTCAAGGCATTCCTTGGCGAAACGTTGGATCTCCTCCACAGATTTCCGAGATAAGCCAAATTTGGCAAGTCCTAGATTGCTCAGGAGGTTGTCGGTGAAAGTTTCTGCCGAGGGATCATTACCCAAAGTGGGTTCACACTTATCAAAACCAGAGTCACCCATGGTGACATCAGTCTGCGACTCGAGGATCGCTAGCTCTGCTGAGGGTGCCGGATCTTCTACAACGATCGGAGATGGAGTAATCTCCAGCGCTGCAGAAGGCTCGCGGGAAGGAGTCAGAGGAGCCACGGCAGGAGAAGCCAAAGTTAGCTTCGTCTGACGCAAGGGCTTAGAAGTAGTTCCCTTCCCTTTGCCCTTGATGAGATGTTTATCTCTGAGAAGGTAATATAATGAAGAACATTACATCTCGGAAGAAATCACAAGTGAAGTACAAAGGCGGAAGTTGTGAGGAAAGTTACCTCTTCACAACTGGCACTTCCTTTGTGCCGATAGCCACTGTCGGAGCTTTGCGCTTTCTAGGCTCAACGTCCGGCAGTGGGACTAATTCCTCCTCCTAAGAAAACTCTGGAGGATATCCCTCGATTAGAGCTAATTCCGACTCGGGGAGGTTGGCAAGCTGAAAAGAAGATAGTATCTCAGTGTTGTGAAATAATTTAAAGGTGAAACACATAGAAGGGTTGTTGCTAAAAGCTTACCAGCATGACAGGGTCTTCCGCTGTATGCATGTCCAGGGACAAATCCGGAATCTTTCTCTCAATCCGCTCCCTTATCAGCTATTTGATATGGCTTATATAATCTTGTGGCTTTAAGGCCTTGGGGCTGATGCGGAAGGAGTCCTTTTTTGACGTCGTGATGGAATGCATCAGTCGGTCGCCATGGTGTTGGAGAGGTTGAATCCGGCATGCCACCCAGCTTTGGACTAACTCGGACCCTTTCAGGCCCTTGTGCTTCATGAGGTATTCAATCCGCCTCTTGGCGAGAAGCAAATCGTCACTGAGAGCTGGAGCGACCTCGTCTCAAGACGCTCGGGGCAAAGCAGCTTTGCTGGGAGCGGGAATACCCTTATGATTGAAAAAGGTAGCCGACCATTGTTTGACCGACTCACTAGCTAAAATCCGAGGATAAACATGCTCATGTCTAACTGAAAGACTAATAGTGCCGGTAATGTAAGGATTACCGGCAGTGATAGAATTTCTCCGGACGTGAAAATAGTACCGGAAACGAGTGAGACTCGGCCTAATGCCGAGATACCCCTCGCACAAAGATGCATAGGCGCTCATCTCTAAGATGGAGTTTGGGGGAGATGGTGAAGTTGAACACCGTAGTGATCTATCACCTTAGAAAAGAAATATGAGGGAGGAAAGGAGAAACCTCTGTCCAGGTGAGTGCCGAAGTTCACTCGCTCGCCGTTGCGAGGGCTCGGGATGGCTTCGCAGAAGCTGCTATGCCAGTCGCCGGCGCGGAGGAGCCCTTCTTCTTCTACGCCGCGGAGCTTCTCGTAGTCGAGGACGCACGGGATCCAAACCCCGCGATTGCTCTCTTTTCCCGCCACCACTGCCATCGCTGCTGCGCCGGAAGATGAAGTGGAAGCCATTTTCCTGGTGCACCGGTGACCTTGGATGGGCGGCTCTGGGAATTTTTGGGGGCAAAGGAGCTCTGTGCGCGTGGAAGAAGTGGAGGAGAAGGAAACAACACGGGGAATAGGTGAAGAAGATGAGGAAAAAGAATCCTCACCCCTTATAACCACCAACCGCGCCAAGATTCGTGCAAATGCCACAGTAACAGTGCCACGTGTCGTGGAAAGAACAGGAAACCTCCGCGCGATGATTACGTTGCCTCGATCTCCACGCACGCATTAAAATGCCGCCTCGGTCCCGCAAAATATGGACCCACCAATGGTCGTGCTGACAGGAAATGTCTGTGAGATTAAGTTCCGACATAGTTTGAATTACGAGCTGAAAACACGACTAATGTACTGATAGGTCCGACTTATTTTTGAGACCCGGATCATATCTTTTGTTTTAAAGTTTCAAGAACCCTTCAAGATTCTACAACCCGAAGATCAAGCTAGATGATGATGAATCCGACTTTGGATCTTGGAGGCCTCCGGGGGCTGCTGTTGGGGATAAACTTCCTAGGTATCCTCAGCGTACTCACTGACCAGGGTGGCCCACTTTGGGTTAGAGCTTTGCTTCAATGGTGGACCAGTCAGGGAGAGAAGACGGAGTCCCATCTGGCTACGAGAAGGCCCAGAAGACTTACCTACATAGGCCCATAGTGTTACTTATAGTTCAAGATGTACTCTGTAACCGACTCTTAGTCATAGCCGGATAGATCTCTCCTGTAAACCCTAGGGTGGACATCTATATAAGCCATCCTAGGGAGAGCCTTTAGGGCACCCAACACAATAGTCTACAACCTCAACTCGCACAGGCGAAACCCTTGTAACCCATATTCCGGCTCTGCCGTATTACTAGATTGCTAGCAGGAGTAGGATCCATCCAAAGCCAGTGGATTTGAACCTAGGTAAACTTGTGTGCTCACCGTCCCGGAATCCCGTACAACTCACACCCCTCTCTTCCACATGCCTTGAGGACCCCCTCATGGCGTACTTGTCATCAAACTGGGGATAGTTGGCGCCCACCATGGGGCAAGTGAGCTTCGTATCTGCGTCCTAGTGGAATTTGCAAGAATCAGATTCGGTGAAACTATCGCCGTTGGTCGCATCCTCTATGCCAGTGACGTCCCTCTCATCATTCTTGACGAGAATTCGATTCTGGATAGGGAAGCCATGACCACCTACACCATCATGTATTTTGGTGAGATCGATGTTTACATCGGTTTCGCTGAACCTGCCCCACCCACCCCAGCGGTGATGATAGAGGCAGAAGAAATTTCTGGGTCCCCTTTGTCCGCGTAGGCGGCAGAGTTCCGGATCTTGGAAAACCCTAATCCCACCCATCCCGCACCAGTTGTGGAGATAGTGGAGAAAGCTAAACCTGAGGCAGATCTCGCAGTACAAGTCGGATCTGGAGCTAATCACCTTAGCGAGGTCGAATCCTAGATCGACCCACCTGTGGAGGTCGAAATCTAGGAGGAGCAGGAAAACAACCTTCGTTTCGACTCTACAAATGTCGAAACTGATAGACCTCTCCTGAGGTACACGTTGAGGCGCATGATGATGCAAGACGCAAGCATGGACGATATTCTTGAGACCATCAGGTGTTTTGAGGAAGCCGATCGCGGAAGCCGCAACTACCTCAAGAGGCAGGCATCGCACTTTGTCAGGTATGTGGGATCCGGATCCGCCGACAATCACTCTAGTTGTGCTTAATGAAAAGAACACACATGGATTGACTCTGGTGGATACATATGTGGTTTGTGAAAAGAACACACATGCAATGACTCTAGCTATGGTTAATGAAAAGAACACACAATGACATTGTTGGATCCAAATGTGGTTTCTGAAAAGAACACACATGCAATGACAATGATGGATCCATATGTGGTTTGTGAGAAGAACACGCATGCAATGGCACTGGTTGTGGTTCATGAAAAGAACACACATGCAATGACACTAGTGGATCCTTATGTGGTTTGTGAAAAGAACACACATGCAATGACTCTGGTGGATCCATAGGTGGTTTCAGAGAAGAACACGCATGCAATGACTCTAGCTGTGATTTGTGAGAAGAACACACATGCAATCACACTAGTGGATCCATATGTGGTTTGTGAGAAGAACACACATACAATGATACTGGTGGATCCATGTGTGGTTTGTGAGAAGAATACATATGCAAAAGACACATGCAATAACACTGGTGGATTCATATGTGGAATGTGGAAAGAACAGACATGCAATGACACTACCTATGGTTAATGAAAAGAACAGACATGCAATGACGCTGATGGATCCATATGTGGTTTGTGAAAAGAACACACATGCAATGACACTGGTGGATCAATGTGGTTTGTGAGAATAACGGACATGCAATGAACTCTAGTGGATCCATGTGTGGTTTGTGAGAAGAACATACATGCAATGACACTTGGTGTGGTTCATGAAAAGAACAAACATCCAATGACACGGGTGGATCCTTATGTGATTTGTCAGAAGAATACACATGTAATGACTCTAGATGTGGTTCATCAGAGGAACACACATGCAATGACACTGGTGGATCCATATGTGGTTTAGAGAAGAACACACATCCAATGACACTGGTGGATCCATGTGTGGTTTGTGAGAAAACACACATGTAAAGACACTGGGTGTGGTTCATGAAAAGAACACACATCCAATGACACTGGTGGATCCTTATGTGGTTTGTGAAAAGAACACACATGCAATGATTCTAGATGTGGTTTTTGAGAAGAACACACATGTAATGAGACTGGTGCATCAATATGTGGTTTGTGAGAAGAACAGACATCCAATGACACAGGTGGATCCATATGTGGTTTGTGACAAGAACACACATGCAATGACACTGGTGGATTCATATGTGGAATGTGGAAAGAACAGACATGCAATGACACTACCTATGGTTAATGAAAAGAACAGACATGCAATGCCGCTGATGGATCCATATGTGGTTTGTGAAAAGAACACACATGCAATGACACAGGTGGATCAATGTGGTTTGTGAGAATAACGGACATGCAATGAACTTAGTGGATCCATGTGTGGTTTGTGAGAAGAACATACATGCAATGACACTTGGTGTGGTTCATGAAAAGAACACACATCCAATGACACGGGTGGATCCTTATGTGATTTGTCAGAAGAATACACATGTAATGACTCTAGATGTGGTTCATGAGAGGAACACACATGCAATGACACTGGTGGATCCATATGTGGTTTAGAGAAGAACACACATCTAATGACACTGGTGGATCCATGTGTGGTTTGTGAGAAAACACACATGTAAAGACACTGGGTGTGGTTCATGAAAAGAACACACATCCAATGACACTGGTGGATCCTTATGTGGTTTGTGAAAACAACACACATGCAATGATTCTAGATGTGGTTTGTGAGAAGAACACACATGTAATGACACTGGTGCATCAATATGTGGTTTGTGAGAAGAACAGACATCCAATGACACGGGTGGATCCATATGTGGTTTGTGAGAAGAACACACATGCAATGCCACTGGGTGTGGTTCATGAAAAGAACATACATCCAATGAACTCTGGTGGATCCATATGTGGTTTGTGAGAATAACACACATGCAATGACTCTAGCTGTGGTTCATGAGAATAACACACATACAATCACACAGGTGGATCCATATGTGGTTTGTGAGAAGAACACACATACAATGAGACTGGTGGATCCATGTGTGGTTTGTGAGAACACACATGCAATGACACTGGGTATGGTTCTTGAAATGAACACACATCCAATGACATGGGTGGACCCTTATGTGGTTTGTGAAAAGAACACACATGCAATGATTCTAGATGTGGTTTGTGAGAAGAACACACATGCAATGACACTGGTTGATCTGTTGTGGTTTGTGAGAAGAACACACATCCATTGACACTGGTGGATCCATATGTAGTTAGTGAGAAGAACACACATGCAATGACTTTGGGTGTGGTTCATGAAAAGAACACACATCCAATGAACTCTGGTGGATCCATATGTGGTTTTTGAGAAGAACACACATGCAATGACTCTAGCCGTGGTTCATGAGAAGAACACACATGCAATCACACTGGTGGATCCATATGTGGTTTGTGAGAAGAACACCCATCCAATGACACTAGTGTATCCATGTGTGGTTTGTGAGAAGCACACATGTAAAACACACATGCAATGACACTGGTGGATCCATTTGTGGTCTGTGGAGAGAACACATATGCAATGACACTAGCTGTGGTTATTAAAAAGAATAGACATGCAATGACTCTGATGGATCCATATGTGGTTTGTGAAAAGAACACACGTGCAATTAATCTAGTTGTGGTTAATGAAAAGAACACACATGCAATGACTCTGGTAGATCCATGTGGTTTGTGAAAAGAACACACATGCAATGGCACTGGGTGTGGTTCATGAAAAGAGCACACATCCAATGACACTGGTGGATGCATACGTGGTTCATGATAATAACACACATGCAACGAACTCTAGTGGATCCATGTGGTTTATGAGAAGAACACACATCCAATGAACTCTAGTGGATCTATCTTGGTATAATTTGATGTATGCCACAATGTATTTCATTGTACAAGACACTCACTTTCCATTTTTATACTACTCAGTTTTGCCCTTGGTTTTTTGATATTAATCAGTTTTGCCTCCCCCTCTCTCTTCCCTTTGTAGAAACCCAAACCTGTGCTCGCTCTATCTGCTACACCCTGACTGGTTGTCACAGTTGTCACACGGATCGTTGATGACCCACAAGTATAGGGGGTGTATCATAGTATTTTCGATAAGTAAGAGTGTTGAACCCAACGAGGAGCAGAAGGTACTGGCTAGCGGTATGGCTCAGGAATTCTCTGCAAATACTTAGCAAATGGATTTTTAGGGGTTTTTGATAAAGCAAGTAAACAAAGTACGAGTAAATAAAAGACAGTAGGAATAAATGCAGCAAGTGGCCCAATCCTTTATGCAGCAAAGGACAAGCGATTGTATTTCTATAGATGACCAAAGGTTCTCGAGGACACATGGGAAGACTGTCAAGTGATTTCGCTTCATATAGTCGGTTAATCTTCTCTAGCTTGCTAAGTGTTGTGTGGGTGAACATGTGCTAATGTACCGCCCCATCCAAGACTAATACATACTTGTGATTATACCCCTTTCAAACATCCATAATTACAAGAAAGTAATTAAGGTAGAAACCTAACCACAGCTTTAAACTCTAAGACCCTTACGTCCCTTGTGCAATGGTTTCCTAACAGGGGTTCAGGTTTCTGTCACTCCGGCAACCCCAGCGATTAGTAGACAAATACACAATGCATTCCCCTATGCCCTTATAGGTGAAGTGTCATGTAGTCGACGTTCACATGACACCACTAGAAGAAGTACACCACAACTTCAATAACAATCTACTGAATCTTTCTCAACGCAACTCCACTACTAACAACAAGACTTCTCCCATGTCCTCAAGAACAAAACGAACTACTCACAAGACATCATATGGATCATGATCAGAGATGGAATAATGATGTATAACAATCGGAACATAAACAATAATTCAATGGTTCACTCAATAGCATCAACTACAAAGAGTAATCAACACCGAGAAAGTTTCCCCAATGAACTATAGCAAGATTCAACCAATTGTTACAGCAATATGGAGATGGTGATGATAGTGGTGGTGATGATGATGATGATCCCGATGAAGTCCAGCTTGATGGTGGTGTTGATGGCGACGATCTCCCCTCTCCGGGAAGGAATTCCCCCGGTAGAAATCTGTCTGCCGGAGCGATCTTTCTCTCTGGGTGTTTTCCGCCCCGCAGAGGAGGCGGAATCTTTCTGTGGTCGCTCCCCGAGTCTTAGGGCTTTGTGGGGATGATATACGCCAGAGGGGAGAGGCTGGAGTGGGCCAGGGCGGCCACACCACTCCCAGGCGCGGCCTAGGCCTGCCCGCGCCATGGGGTGGTGTGGGCCCCCTGTGGCCGACCTCCACTCCATCTTATGGCATCCTGAGTCTTCTGGGAAAATAGGATTTTCGGTATATTTTCCCGGATTTTCTGATCTTCGTGAATTTAGCCTCCAAACTGCACTTTTTCCATCAGAATCCTGACTGGAGCGGTCCATGCTCCAAAAGTCATCAACCATGCAAAAATAGATGAAATAAAATAAGTATCACCTCTCAGTATGAAATATATCAATGAATAATAGTGAATTAAGACATAGAATAGTGATGCAAAATGGACGTATCAAGTCCCCCCTAGCTTAGACTTCGCTTGTCCCCAAGCGAAACTAAGCTCAATAAACATGACCTTAGGTTTATGGAGTGAAGAGTCGATAAAACAATACGGACAAGAAGCATCACATTCATCAAATATATAGATCATAATAGAAGACAACTCACTATTATATAACTAAACTTGCAATGAGTAAAGGAAACACAATAACGATACATAGAGTGAATCATAATTGGTAATGGCAAACTTAGCTCTTGGTTGAAGAATAGTTGATAATTTGCTGGAGTTCACAAATAGCTGGTTTTTCGACGATAGCTTTCAAAGTAGTAAACATCAAGATAAGAGCAATGTGCAAAACAAGGAACATAAGAAACATGATTGAATAAATCATCATATGAATGAATGAAACACATCAACTCAAAATACTTGCTGAGGTAGAAGGGAATAGGTTTACTGACTCAACTACAAAGTAAAAGAAAGGGCCCTTCACAGAGGGAAGCAGGGATTGCAAGTCTCATAAAGAGCTCCCAAAAATTATGATACTTAGTAGCTTTCAGCTCTCATTGCCCCTATCATAGGCATCTTTAGGTGATTAAGGTTAAAGTGACACAACTAAGAGGATAAGCTTGACAAGTTATAAGTTGAAATCTCATGCCCCTTACTTATGAGTAACGATCCTCATGCTACTCAACTTCAATCACGAGCAAGCTCTTGTCATTGTAAATACATGCGTATCATTGAGAACCGCCAACGGGGTACCCCTTGCACATGACACAGGAGCTATCCCATAATCAAAATGACAAGGAAAGTAGACAATGAGCATCTCAACGATCTTTTTATTTGCTATTTGCATATGTTTTTATTGAGGATGCTTCATAGAATGCTCACTATAGTTATGTTGCAAGTTTCCACCATGATTAGGCATGGATTAGGCTAGCGGCCTAGGCGTTTCTCTAACACACATATAAACTCCATGATCTTACAAGTTGCACTTTTATTTCACACCACCGGGATCCATAAGCACAAGAACATGATATCTACAAGGTACAAGTACCAATGAAGTGTTGAAAGCGGTCCCCATGATACATGGTTCGGCTAACTTCAACTCATAAAGCGCAAGCATATACGCAACAAAGAAGGACCCAATGGTTCAAGTTTATTAAATGCAGGAAAGTAAAGTGTGCCATCAAGTTCGTGAGAGCTTTAATCACTAATTTTCACATAACAAGTTTAATTTGGGAGGTAGATAAAACAAGAATTTACTTGGAATAGCAATAATGCTGCAATTTAGGTATGGTGGACACAAATGGCAAAGGTTTTGGTTTCAAGGAGGTGGATGCACGAGAAGAATTCCCTCTTAGTACAGGTTTTTGGCTAGCAAGGCTGGGTAGCAAGTATAAGAGTTGTAGGAAACAAACAAACATACAAGTGGTAAAGACAAACATGCAATCTTACTTGGAAGCACAAAAGATATTAGCTAGAGAATACTAAACGTATGAGCAAACCAAGAAAGAAAGATGATGCAATTATTTTCCTCTAGAGTACTTCTATCTTTTTCTTTTTCTTTTCAACTCTCAAAAATAGTGTGCTACTGACCGAGCCAGGTTTGCCAAAACCAACTAAATTAACTCAATAATCCCAAAGTGATACCAATACTAACAACAAGATCAATCATATAACCATGAATTGAAAACTAACATAAGCTATGAAAAAGAGTAAATGATAAAACTTCTCATTAATATTCCATAACGGAAAATCACACCAAGGGATACAAATCTAATGAGAGAGGGGACACTTCCATAATGCAAACCATACTACATAATAACTCCTTTATTCATGATATGACTCTACTAATAAGGTAAAAAGATAGAAGATAGTGATATGATACCGCGACACTCCCCCAAGCTTGGAACAAACCAAGGGGATGCCAAACCTGATGACAAATTACCCCTCCGATGGTGGTGGTATCCTCTCGATGAGCTCTTTGATAAGTTTCACAAAGTCCTCAATCTCAAAGGTGAGAGTACGAATCAACTCCGAGTTGTGCTCAATACGGCCCATAATCATTTCAGTTTGTGGATCCCAGCTCTTGTGATTCTTCTTCCATTCTTCCCACTTGGAGTCTTCTTTTCCTGCATGGTTATGGGTAAAGGTATGGAAGGTACTCTTGGTGTTCGGAGAAGGTGTCCGTGGTGCCAATCAGTGACGCGGAGGCTTCCCTCCAGTTGACATCCGTGTCGTCCTTCTGATCCTGGCAGGGTTCGACACCACTCCAATGCTTGCAATGGTAGTGCCGGTATGCGGACATTGACCTTGCTCGTCTTCACCTTCACTCTTGATCTCCTTCTCCTGCCCGGGGTCTTGGAGGTCTTCCTCCATAGGTTCCTTCCCCTTATCATTGGCGGACACCATGTTGCTTCTAAACCTTCAAAGATAGTTCCTGGCAGAAACAGATCGAAACAAGAACACGACGAAAACACAATATACGAACCTCGGGTGATCCGGGGGGTTATATATTACGAAATTTCACATCAACAGGAAGGTACTGGGAGAAAACGAGTCGGAGGCGGAGTCCGGGGTGGACTCCCCACCTGGTGGCGCGGCCAGGGGTGGGCCCGTGCCATGGGGTGGTGTGGGCCACCCTGGCTCCGTTTCCGTCTCTTTTTTGCTTCGTAGCTTTCCTTACTGACTGAAAACTGCAAAAATATAGTTGGATTGTATTTTCACGGAACTTTTCCTACCAGAACTGTTACCTAGTTGGAAACAGACTCTGCAGGTCTCTGAATTTGGTATCTAGTAGATTCTTCCAGAGTCATCACTTGAATATCAATATCAATATCTTCATCTTCATACTCTTATTATTGGAGTCATAAAACCTTTCTCTTCCTTATTACACCATTATCTCCACTTCCTGGAAATTTCTTTCACACAAAACTTCACACAGTTCTCATTAGCAACATTAGTAATAGTGAAGTGATAAAACCTTTTGAGTACAACTTCAACCGAAAACCATCAAAACATAAGCTACTGTAGTAACTCCTTCTGAAAACCCAAAAATAATTCAAACAGGAAATCGAATAAAGAAGCATATGCAAGATTGGCAAAATCTGTCAAAACAGACCAGCAGGTAAGGATAATTTTTTTTGAAAATCTTCTATTGCTCAAATCAAAAAGTTCAAAACTTGTGAAAGTTAAATAACAACCTGGGCCAGAAGCAAAAAAATTACAGCTCAATCCGACATATAGAGGTCTCTCATGAATTTTTATGGCGAAGCACATAAATCTGTTTCGGGACAGCAACTTTCCCAAATTTTACTTCTCTCTCATTAGATGTTGATCTTGACTCAAAAACCAAACAAAACGGATAAGGAGCGGTTATTACCGAATTAATAACTTCCAAGACTCAAAGAAACAAAAACAAACTAAAAGTAAAAATAAATTGGGTTGTCTCCCTTAAAGCTCTTTCTTTATAGTCATTAAGATAGGCATGATAATTTTGAAGAAGCTCTCATAGGGATATGAATTGAAGTGAAAGAGAGCATTAAGAAGCAAAAACACACACACTTTTAAGTCTAACCCACATCCTATGCAAGGGGATTTTGTAAACAAACAAGTTATTGAAACCACATGAAACTTGCATAAGACGGCAAAAGTTGTGCAACATAAAAACTTTCAGCATAAAATGAGGGAACTTGATATTATTGAGATGCATACGAACACTTTTCCCTCTCTCATAGTAACTTTCAGTATCATGCATAAACTTAACAATATAGCTATCACAAGTACCATCATAGCACTGATCAATTATTCTAACAGAAAACACGGGAATACTAGCTCTCATAACACTATTTTGTGAAACAATATTAGAGGTATCCTTACAAAGGATAGGGTGTCCCTCTTCCTCATACTTAGTGAACAAGTCTTTCACATTTGCTATTATAGGTTCATCAACCATTTGTTTATCAGGATCAACAGCTTTATTCATACTTTCATCTACCATACTAGCCATCATAGAATGTTCCTTTACCTTAACTAGGAATGGCATTTTCTCAATATAAGGTTTATGTAAAACATGACTAGCAGTATAAACTTCAGTATTTCTTGCAGGAACACTCTTAGCAACGTCTTTATAAGGTTCATGATACTTATTCCACTTCTTTTTAGGAACTTCAATATAAGAAGCAAAGGCCTTAAAATAAGAAGCAGTAGCTTGAGAGTCTAGACCATAAGCATTTTTAATATTTTGAAAGTCATCAGTTCCCATAAAATATTCAATGCATTCATAGTCATAATTTATACCTGACTTTCTACCTTTGTCATTCTCCCAAGCTTCAGCATTGTCTTGAATACGGTCTAGAAGGTCCCATTTAGCTTCTTCTTCCATGCGAGTGAATGATCCAGCACAAGAAGCATACAATAAATCCTTGTCATGTAGAGGGAGCCTTGCATAAAAGTTGTTGATAATAATATTGTTGGGAAGCTCATGAATGGGACATCTGAGCATTAGTAACTTCAATCTCCCCCAAGCTTGAGCTGCACTCTCTCCATCAAGAGGCCAAAAGTTGTATATTTGATTCCGATCTTTATGAATCTCACTAGAAGGATAAAAAATTGGGTAAAAGAGAGGCACTATTTCCTCCCATTCCAGAGCTTGACCATTCTTCAGCAGCTTATACCATTCCTCAGCTCTTCCTTTCAGTGATAATGAGAATAACTTATTCTAAACTTGATCTGTAGTAATACCCGCACACTTGAACAACCCGCATAATTCGTGTATAAAGAGTAAATGATCACCAGGATGGACAGTTCCATCCCCAACATAGTAGTTATCCATAACACGATAAGTAATTCTTGTAGGTATTTTGAAAACATCTTTCTCAGCAGGTGCTGGCTTATCTACTACCTTAGTAGTGGTAGTAGCATTACCAAATAAGAAACTCAGCGAATTATCCATAACAAAACTAAAGCAACTAGCAGAAGTAAACAATACTCACAGTAGAAGTTTCCTTTACTAGTTCCACTCTCCAATAGCGCTTGACTCCCCGGCAACGGCGCCAGAAAATAGTCTTGATGACCCACAAGTATAGGGGGTGTATTGCAGTATTTTCGATAAGTAAGAGTGTCGAACCCAACGAAGAGCAGAAGGTGCTGCCTAGCGGTATGGATCAGGAATTCTCTGCAAATACTTAGCAAACGGATTTTTAGTGGTTATTGATAAAGCAGGTAAACAAAGTACGAGTAAAGAAAAGACAATAGGAATAAATCCAGCAAGTGGCCCAATCCTTTATGCAGTAAAGGACAAGCCAGTTGTATTTCTATAGATGACCAAACGTTCTCGAGGACACATGGGAAGACTGTCAAGTGCTTTCGCTTCATATAGTCGATTAATATTCTCTAGCTAGGTAAGTGTTGTGTGGGTGAACCTGTGCTAATGTACCGCCACATCCAAGACTAATACATACTTGTGATTATACCCCTTGTAAAGATCCGTAAGTACAAGAAAGTAATTAAGGTAGAAACCTAACCACAACTTTAAACTTCAAGACCCTTACGTCCCTTGTGCAATGGTTTCCTAACGGGGGTTCAGGTTTCTGTCACTCCGACAACCCCTACGATTAGTAGCCAAATACATAATGCATTCCCCTAGGCCCTTATAGGTGAAGTGTCATGTAGTCGACGTTCACATGACACCGCTAGAAGAAGTACACCACAACTTAAATAACAATCTATTGAATCTTTCTCCACGCAACTCCACTAGTAACAACAAGACATCTCCCATGTCCTCAAGAACAAAACGAACTACTCATAAGACATCATATGGATCATGATCAGAGATGTAATAATGATGTATAACAATCTGAACATAAACAATAATTCAATGGTTCACTCAATAGCATCAACTACAAAGAGTAATCAACACCGGGAAAGTTTCCCCTATGAACTATAGCAAGATTCAACCAATTGTTACAGCAATATGGAGATGGCAATGAGGGTGATGATGGTGGTGATGATGATGATGATCCCGATGAAGTCCAGCTTGATGGTGGTGTTGATGGCGACGATCTGCCCTCTCCGGGAAGGAATTCCCCTGGCAAAAATCTGTCTGCCAGAGAGATCTTTCTCTCTCGGTGGTTTCCGCCCCGTAGAGGCGGCGGAATCTTTCTGTGGTCGCTCTCCAAGTCTTAGGGTTTCGTGGGGATGATATACGTCAGAGGGGAGAGGCTGGAGTGGCCAGGGCGGCCACACCACTCCCAGGCGTGGCCTAGCCCTGCCCGCGCCATGGGGTGGTGTGGGCCCCCTGTGGCCCACCTCCACTCCATCTTTTGGCATCCTGAGTCTTCTGGAAAAATATGATTTTCCGTATATTTTCCAGGATTTTTTGATCTTCGTGAATTTTGCCTCCAAACAGCACCTTTTCCATCAGAATCCTGACTGCAGCGGTCCATGCTCCAAAAGTCATCAACCATGCAAAAATAGATGAAATAACATAGGTATCACCTCTCAATACGAAATATATCAATGAATAATAGTGAATTAAGACATAGAATTGTGATGCAAAACCGACGTATCAATCATGCACACCAACCGTTGATTCTATGTGGTCCAACAAGGATCGTTGCACATGTCGTGCCCTTCACAGTATAGCGTGAGACAGGACGGACATCTCCCTCAGCGAGACTTCTACAAGAAGGAACACGAAGCCATCCATGGAAAAAGAAGTCGATTGGTCATGTCATGTTTAATCAAGTCTGAAAAGCCTACTATTGCTACTACTATGCCACAACACATGCGTCATCGAGTGCACGGTCGTCGACGGCAGCTGCAATTTATTGCCACTTGATTTTAATAAGACATATCCCATTTTTAACGCAGTGGCTGTCAATTTCACATGCAACTGGGCCCCACCATAAGAAACTTCCACGCGCTAGCCGGAGGATGAAGAGCTGAGCTCGACGAGACCTAACGTCTCTGCCTTCATCGAGTCACTCGTAGTCATCAACACATCCCTCTACCCAATCTAGCACAACCCCACAAATCTCATCGTACAGCCACCTACCTCCCCCTCTACATGTCCCCTTTTAATTATCGCCAATTTCATGGCCGTGTCAAACTTCGTATATAGAAATTGTGTATGCTCCCTTTGCATGCGGCTCAATACATGACTGCCATGCATGGCCCAGGAAAAAATGTGACATACCGTGCGCGTGTCACTGTGCACGGTGTTGTAGCCTACGTGGCGCGTTGCACGGTGGTGCGATGAAACGTGCCTTGCTTCCATTCAACGTAACTATAGAGCCCCTATCCACACACCCACTCTCACACTTGCTCACTCTCCTCACGCAACCCTCTCCACTGTCCCACCAGCATCTGCAAACTCCCAAGAAAACCCCGTCCGCACCGGCGATGGTGGAGGAGGATACGGTGGCCATCATTGCCTCCGAGACCGCCGACAAGGAGGCCCCCGTCTCCTCGCTGGTACCCTCGACGCGTTGAAAGAAGCCGCCGTCCCTGCCAGGCCCCCGTCGAGGCATCGATGGCAGCCACCATTCCCATCCAACCCCCCGTCCCTGCTATCGACGTAGCCTCCGGCGAGGAGCCCCCGCCGGCGAGGAGGCTCCTGCTGGTCACGAGAAGATCCAACTCTTCAGGGACCCCTATGATCCAGATGAGTACATCGCTTTGTTGAACCCCTACGACACCAACATCGAGGTAACTAGGGTTTGCTCCCATTCCATGGTTCTTCTCCCATTCCCATCGTTGGATGCTAGATCTTGGTTTATGAGGATTCGCTTGTTCGCATTTAGATTGCTCGATCTTCTTACATCTTCTACTCCTCCATTTTCCTTTTCTTCCAATAGGTTTATGGCAGCGACGTCTGCAGCGATGACGAGTCTAGGCACACAAAGACTCGTTAGGTGCTGAGGAGGCTGCAAGTCGGCCAGTATGACGCCTTCTTCGCTGGCGGCGTCTATAGTTGCCCCTTCTGCAAGGGGATCTCCTTCTGTAGGATGAGTCTCGCCGGTACCGACTTCAACTGCCTTCTGATGCATGCAGAGAGCCCAAGCTCCGGCACCCCGAATGGTGGCCAGACCGTGACCATCAATGCCTACATCACTGAACACCAGGCTCTCGGCATTCACCTCCAAAACCTCCAGCGGGTGGCCATCGAAGAGGGTCGCCTGCCTCCAATCAGGCCCAAGGCCCCCAAGATCAAGGGACTGGGCAACAAGAAGTGGAAGAAGCGCCAAAGGAAGGAGGCGGAGGCACAGGCGCATGCAAGGAGGGGTTGAACGTGTCTGCTGCTGCTAAGAAGCTTCTTTTGATTTTCTATATGTTGCTTGCATCCTATTTCTACACGCAAGGAACGGGTTAAATGCATCGAACCTCGTTAAGCAACATATTTTCTATCGCTATATCCTATTTAGCTGCGCACAGCTATATCTACATTTGTTTTGTTTTCTAAATGAATGTATTATGTCTGGTGTGATTTGCTCTAGATTTGCTACTAGATCAGAGGCAAAAAGAGGTCAAAAAGGGAACGAATTATCGAAGAGAGAATCTGCTCTAGATTTGCTAAATGAAACATATCTATTTGGCGAGTGAGGAAAAAGCTACTCTTTCAAACTGCCAGTTAACGAGCTACCATCTTGACAAACTACAAGACACATAAAGAAACATAACACAAAGAAGTAAATTTTATTTTACAACTCTCACTTGAGGCGCTAGCCATCTTGACAAGATAACTGAGTTCCACAAAATAGAAACATAACACAAAGGAGTAAAATTTAATTCACTTGTCATCAGACCAATTGAGGCCCTTGCCATCGTTCCTAGGCAACCAACTGCCATCATTCTAGGTGGATCTTACATTATTGGCACTCCATAGCTCACGAAATTCAAGGTCCCACCTAGGATCTGACTTGGCTTCCCTATCTTCAGCATCATGCGGCACAATTAGCGGTGCATCATAGGCCTTCTTGTTGCCGCTAGAAGATGCAGCATCTCTATTTGCTGCTTCAGTTGCAGCCTCTCTGTCAGATGCTTCTGCTTCAGCTGCAAGGTCTCTTTCAGCTGCTTCTGCAGCCTCTCTGTCAGCTGCTTTAGATACAACAATTTTCTTTGCATATGAAGTTTCAAACTTAGCTATTCTGCATTTTCTACAAAGGGCTCCCCTAAGCTCATCTTCCCTCTTGCAAATAGGGCAGAACATGAGGTAACATAGAAATAAACGGATCTTCTTGTACATCTGGTAGGTCACGTAAGCATCTATGGTTGCATACTTCAGGTTTATATCAGACAATGGCCACTCCTCCTAGAAATCGTGCCTATTCGTAGGGAAATCTGCCTTCATTCTGCCGTACGACTCTTCGAGGATTCTAGTTGCGAGTGATGCCATTACATCCTTCCTCGAGCCCCCCTAGGATCTTGACAAGACTCCGAATATCGATCCATTTGTGCACAGGAATTGTAATTCCCTCTTGATGAAATTTCAAAAAATCAGTTGTATTGTCGACAGTGCAGAAAACAATTCCTTTTTCTACAAGGAACTGGCACAACGCCGGGTAATTCTTGCCAGTCCTGAAAGTATGTAGTTTTTCATCACCAATTTTTTTAACTACAAATATTTCGTCAATGCAAGATCATCATCTGAATATAATTTTAAATTTTTTAGTAAATGCAAGATCAATACTCTCGACATTGTCTTTTCATAATTTATTTGGTCCTAAATAAAATCCAGTAGTTGCAATATGAGCAAATGGATAAAGAACAAGAGGAGAAAACCCTAAACGATGTTAACTACAGAGAGCAGATCTACAAACCGGGAGATGTGGTAGACGAGGATGTGCTTCCTCATGGCCAGTTGAACGACGGCGACTTCACTCCTTCCATATGGGTCCTCCGGGGTGTACTCGAGGTCCAATCCCACAAATTTGTCCTCATCTTTATGAAGCCAACCCTCGTACATCCTTAGGACTCGCACCACTGTCTCCTCCTCGTTGGTGTAGACGACGTCTATCTTCTTATTGTCATGGGTAGTGAAGCTTGTATCGAGAGTGCAATGACCTTCCATGGCGGAAAGGAGAAGACGAAGAAGATAGATGATAGGAAGAAGAAGAGTGGTTTCTGTGAGACAGGGGAACGGTGGAACCGTCAATGCTCTTTTAAAGTATTGGTTAACGACAGGGATGGAAGTCCAAAGGAGAGACGCATGGCGATGGCCTTTCCAACTTCTGAGTAAAAAAAATAATTATAACAATGATATATGTGCCCTGTTTTCTCGGGTCAATACACTAGGCCGGTCGTGTTGTCCTATCCATTGTGCCAGCGCTGCAAGCCTACGTGACAGCCACCAGGCCTAAGCGATTGGAGTGACATAACGACGAGAACTGACAAGGGGCCTAAGTTGACGGCCGTTATCCTGATATTTTGCATTGAAACATAAAGCTGAATTCGTGCCGAAAAAGACGCCCTGAGTATTTGGCACACCAACTATAGTCATCGTGGTTGATTATAGGCAACTTGGGTACTGCGTTGCCTGGGCGCCGCAACTTTCGGGCCGCAAAATGATATTCTCGTGTGTGTGGTCATTTGGATCAATGTGGTTTAGGAATAGAACACATGCAATCAATGTGGTTATTTTTGAGGTGGGAAGATAGGGGATGATATGTGGAACTCACATGAGCCAAAAGTTGGGGAAGTGGTTTGGTAAAAACCAAACTTTCCTTTATGGAGGGAGTTTTGGAGATTTTGACTATTTAAGGAATTAAATAGTGTTGGGGCCATAATAATTATGGAATAATTATTGATAAATATTGAGGATCAATGTAGATGGGATAGACAAGGTGTAGCAAGCAGTTGCAACCTTGTGGCATGAAATTCCAACTAGAAAAGGATGGAAAACAAAGTGTTGATGATCTAGGGTGGTGTTATTTTTATACCACCAAAACATGCTTGCATCTTGGAGCTTAGAGCTCATCTCGGTGCAAGGGATAGATGGGTAGGTAGACCAGGTCATAGATGATCATGGCAGAAAGATTTTGAATTAATTGTATTGGAGGTTCTCTAGAAGTAGTGGCAAACTTTGCTGAAATTAAGGTTGCCATGAAATATGAGGTATGATGCCTTATAAACCATGTGGGTTTAAGCAGCACCGAGATCCACTTGGGGGAAGTGAAGTAGTTTCTGATAGACACCAATGAGTAGAACACAAACATGTAGAGATTTGGTCTACATGGGTTTGGATGGTGGTGTGAGCTTCTAGCAAAGTTGGTATGATGACTAGTTTTGCAGGAAATGTTATTTTCTTGTCTGCAAAACCATCATGGACCAGTGGGTTGGAGGAGGATCTAACCAAGGGAAATTGTTGGCCTTGGTAGTCCTTAGGATGTTTAACAAGATGGTTCTTGTGCATTTCCAAAAATACACATGGTTTGAGATAAGGAGGAATTTGATAGGAGTATGAGAGGGAAAGTTCTTGGAGGAGTTGCAAAGTATCAGAGATTTAACAAGTGGGTGATAGGGAAGTGTAGAGTGAGTAGAAGAGATCCATGCTTGACATTGGTTTTCATGGAATTGGGAACATCTAGAATGGAAGTCCTCAGAATGGATCTGATTAAGGGTTTTAGATGATCACCTAGTGGCTAGGGATCTCAACAAGGTTTGCTTCCTTGCTTAGGGATTGAGGATATGGAAACATCTAGATCCTAGAGATGAGCTCCTAGGGTTGATCATTCTACTTCCTAAGCAAACAAAACAATCAGCAGATCAAGGCAACTCATCAGACAACAGATCAAGGCAACTCATCTTATACGCTAATAACCTATTACAAGGGGTCACCATCAAGCTTAGCTTGGAGGTAAGGTTGGGGCATTTTGAAGAGGTGGAGTTTGGAATAAGATGAGGGTTCTTGGTATCTCTACCAAGAGTAGAATTCAAAAGCTTTGAACAAGAGTTTTGAGAAAACTAGAGGTAAGATTAGTTGAGTGCTCTTATCTTGAAAACATAAGGAGATTGTATTATATATTTCTCCATAGTTTTGTTAATAGAAGCTAGCAAAATAGTTTTGGTTACATAGGCATCTTGGCTCCTATTTTGAAATGCTAGAACGTTTGAGAATATGTAAAGTAAGCCAAGATAGTTTTGGTAAATAGCTTTTGCCAACTGAGGTTGAGGTAAGGAGTATCCTAATATACGCTTCATAAGCACAAGTGCAAACAAACAGCAAGCAAGCACTGCACTAGAGCACAAGAAAAAGTTTTTTGTTCCCCCTGAGTTTTGCATTCTAGACAACAAATCAGGGTTGCTGGAATTGGGATGTTACAAAAACACATAGGAAAGCAGCTTCCACATTGCACGTTGCACCAGTTTGGCATAAGTTGCATCATAGAAAACACTTGGTGTTTCTGGTCATGTGGATCAATGTAGTTTAATAAAATAACACATGCAATGTGGTCATGTGGATCAATGACTAGTGGATCAATGTGGTTTAGGAACATAACCCATTAAATGACTCTAGGGACTCCATGTGTTAAACCATGGTGACAGAGACCAAAAACACACGGGAAAGCAACTTCCACGTTGCAGGTTGCACCTGTGTGGTAGAAGTTGCATCACATAATCCACTAGAGTGTGTGTGGTCATCTGGATCAATGTGGTTTAGGAAAAGAACATGTGCAGTTTGGTCATGTGGATCAATGACTCGAGTGGATCAATGTGGTTTAGGAAAGGAACCCATGCAATGACTCTAGGGACTCCATGTGTCAAACCATGGTCATAGAGACCAAAAACATATAGAAAAGCAGCTTCCACATTGCATGTTGCACAACTGTGGCAGAAGTTGCATCAAAGAATCCTATGGAGTGTGTGTGGTCATGTGGAACAATGTGGTTTAGAAAAAAGAACATATGCAATGTGGTCATGTGGATCGATTACGATGTGGTTTAGGAAAAGAATGAATGCAATGTCTCTAGGGACTCCATGTGTCAGACAATGGTCACAGAGAGCAAAAACACATATGAAAGCAGCTTCCACACTGCATGTTGCACCAGTGTGGCAGAAGTTGCATCACAAAATCCACTAGAGGGTTGTGTTGTCATGTGGATCAATGTGGTTTAGGAAAAGAACCCATGCAATGTGGTGATGTGGGACTCCATGTGTCAAACCATTATCATAGAGACCAAAACATATAGGAAACCAGCTTCCACATTGCATGTTGCACCAATGTGGCAGAAGTTGCATCACAGAATCCACTTGAGTGTCTGTGGTCATGTGGACCAGTGTGGTTTAGGAAAAGAACACATGCAATGTGGTCATGCGAGTCAATGTGATTTAGGAACTGAAAACATGCAATGTGGCCATGTGGGACTCCAAGTGTCAAACCATGGTCACACAGACCAAGAACACATTGGAAAGCAGCTTCCACATTGCATGTTGCGCTAGTGTGGTAGAAGTTGCATCACTGAATCCACTAGAGTGTGGGTGGTCATGTGGATCAATGTGGTTTAGGAAAAGAACACACGCAATGTGGTCATGTGGGACTCCATGTGTCAAACCATGGTCACAGATAGATAAAACACATAGGAAAGCAGCTTCCACATTGCATGTTGCACCAATGTGGTAGAAGTTGCATCAAAGAATCCACTAGAGTGTGTGTGGTCATGTAGAACAATGTGGTTTAGGAAAAGAACACATGCAATGTGGTCATGTCGATCAATCTGGTTTAGGAAAAGGACACATGCAATGTGGTCATGTGGGACTCCATGTGACAAACCATGGTCACAGAGACTAAAAACATATAGGAAAGCAGCTTCCACATTGCATGTTTCACCAGTGTGGCAGAAGTTGCCTCACAGAATCGACTAGAGTGTGTGTGGTCATGTCGATCAATGTGGTTTTGCAAAAGAACGCATGCAATGTGGTCATGTAGATGAATGACTCTAGTGGATAAATGTGGTTTTGGAAAAGAACCCATGCAATGACTCTAGGGTCTCCATGTGTCAAACCATGGTCAAAGATACCAATAACACATATGAAAGCAGCTTCCACATTGCATGTTTCACCAGTGTGGCCGAAGTTGCATCAAAGAATCCACTAGAGTGTGTGTGGTCATGTGGATCAATGTGCTTTAGGAAAAGAACCCATTCAATGTGGTCATGTGGGACTCCATGTGTCAACCCATGGTCACAGAGACCAAAAACACATAAGAAAGCAGCTTCCACATCGCATGTTGCACTAATGTAGTAGAAGTTGCATCACACAATCCACTTGAGTGTCTATGGTCATGTGGATCAATGTGGTTTAGGAAAAGAACACATGCAATGTGGTCATGTAGATCAATGTGGTCTAGGAAAAGAAAACATGCAATGTGGTCATGTGGGACTCCATCTGTCCAACCATGGTCATAGAGACCAAAAACACATAGGAAAGCAGCTTCCATATTGCATGTTGCACTAGTCTGGCAGAAGTTGTATCACATAATCTAGTAGAGTGTGTGTGGTCATGTGGATAAATGTGGTTTAGGAAAAGAACACATGCAATGTGGTCATGTGGGACTCCATGTGTCAAACCATGCTCACAGAGACGTAAAACACATCGGAAAGTAGCTTCCACATTGCATGTTGTGCCAGTGTTGTAGAAGTTGCAACATAGAATCCTCTGGAGTGTGTGTGGTCATGTGGATCAATGTGGTTTAGGAAAAGAACAAATGCAATGTGGTCATGTAGATCAATGACTCAAGTGGATCAATGTGGTTCAGGATAGAAAGAAAGTAATAACTCTAGGGACTCCATGTGTCAAACCATGGTCATAGAGACCAAAAACATATAGGAAAGCAGCTTCCACATTGCATGTTTCACCAGTGTGGCAGAAGTTGCATCACAGAATCCACTAGAGTGTGTGTGGTCATTTGGATCAATTTGATTTAGGACAATAACAAATGCATTGTGGTCATGTGGGACTCCATGTGTCAAACCATGCTCATAGAGACCAAAAACTCATAGGAAAGTAACTTCCACATTGCATGTTACACCAATGTGGCAGAAGTTGCATCACAGAATCCACTAGAGTGTGTGTGGTCATGCGGATCAATTTGGATTAGGAAAAATAATACATCCAATGTGGTCATGTGGGACTCCACGAGTCAAACCATGGTCACACAAACCAAAAATACATACGAAAGCAGCTTCCACATTGCATGTTGCACTAGAGTAGCAAAAGTTCCATCATAGAATCCACTAGAGTGTGTGTGGTCATGTGGATGAATGTGGTTTAGAAAATGAATAATGCAATGTGGAGATGTGGATCAATGACTCTAGTGGATCAATTTGGTTTAGGAAAAAAATCCATGCAATGACTCTAGGGACTCCATGTGTCAAACCATGGTCATAGAGACCAAAAACACATAGGAAAACATCTTCCACGTTGCATGTTGCACCTGTAAGGCAGAAGTTGCATCATAGAATCCACTGGAGTATGTGTGGTCGTGTGGATCAATGTAGTTTAGGAAAAGAACACATGAAAAGTGGTCATGTGGATCAATGACTCTAGTGGGTCAATATGGTTTATAAGAAGAACCCATGCAATAACTCTAGGGACTCCATGTGTTAAACCATGGTCGCAAAGGCCAAAAACACATAGGAAAGCAGCTTCCACATGCATGTTGCACCTGTGTGGAAAAAGTTGCATCACATAATCCACTGGAGTATGTGTGGTCATGTGGATCAATGTGGTTTAGGAAAAGAACACATGCAATGTGGTCATGTGGATCAATAACTCTAGTGGATCAATGTGGTTTAGGAAAAGAACCCATGAAATGACTCTAGGGACTCCATGTGTACAACCATGGTCACAGAGTCCAAAAACACATATGAAAGCAGCTTCCACATTGCAAGTTTCACTAGTGTGGCAGAAGTTGCATCACAGATTCCACTAGAGTGTGTGTGGTCTTGTGGATAAACATGGTTTAGGAAAAGAAGCCATTCAATGTGGTCATGTGGGACTCCATGTGTCAACCCATGGTCAAAGAGACCAAAAACACATAGGAAAGCACCTTCCACAATGCATGTTGCACCAATGTAGTAGAAGTTGCATCACATAATCCACTAGACTGTGTGTGGTCATGTGGATCAATCTTGTTTAGGAAAATAACACATGCAATGTGGCCATGTAGATCAATGTGGTTTAGGAAAAGAAACATACAATGTGGTCATGTGGAACTCCATGTGTCAAACTATGGTCACAGAGACCAAAAACACATAGGAAAGCAGCTTCCACATTGCATGTTGTACTAGTGTGCAGAAGTTCTATCACAGAATCCACTAGAGTGTGTGTGGTCATGTGGATAATGTGGTTTAGGAAAAGAACACATGCAATGTGGTCATGTGGGACTCTATCTGTCAAACCATGCTCATAGAGAGCTAAAAGACATAGGAAAGCAGCTTCCACATCAAATGTTGCACCAATGTGGCAGAAGTTGCATCACATAATCCAGTAGAGTGTGTGTGGTCATGTGGATCAATGTCGTTTGGGAAAAGAACACATGCAATGTGGTCATGTCGATCAATGTGGTTTAGGAAAAGAACACATGCAATGTGGTCATGTGGGACTCCATGTGTCAAACCATGGTCATAGAGACCAAAAACATATAGGAAAGCAGCTTCCACTTTGCATGTGTCACTATTGTGGGAGAAGTTGCATCACATAATCCACTAGAGTGTGTGTGGTTATGTGGATCATCGTGGTTTAGGAAAAGAACACATGCAATGTGGTCATGTGGATTAATGACTCTAGTGGATAAATGTGGTTTCGGAAAAGAACCAATGCAATGACTCTAGGGTCTCCATGTGTCAAACCATGGTCACAGAGACCAAAAACACATATAAAAGCAGCTTCCACATTGCATGTTTCACTAGTGTGGCTGAAGTTGCATCATAGAATACACTAGAATATGTGTGGGCATGTGGATAAATGTGGTTTAGGAAAAGAACCCATTCAATGTGGTCATGTGGGACTCCATGTATCAACCCATGGTCACAGAGACCAAAAACACGTAGGAAAGAAGCTTCCACATTGCATGTTGCACCAATGTAGTAGAAGTTGCATCACAGAATCTACTAGAGTGTGTGTGGTCATGTGGATCATTGTGGTTTAGGAAAATAACACATGCAACATGGTCATGTAGATCAATGTGCTTTAGGAAAAGAAAACATAAAATGTGGTCATGTGGGACTCCATGGGTCAAACCATGGTCACAGAGACCAAAAACAAATAGGAAAGCAGCTTGCACATTGCATGTGTCACTAGTGTGGCAGAACTTCTATCATAGAATCCAGTAGAGTGTCTGTGGTCATGTGGATCAATGTGGTTTAGGAAAAGAACACATGCAATGTGGTCATGTGGGACTCCATGTGTCAAACCATGCTCACAGAGACGTAAAAAAAATTGAAAAGCAGCTTCCACATTGCATGTTGCACCAATGTAGTAGAAGTTGCATCACAGAATCCACTGGAGTGTGTGTGGTCATGTGGATCAATGTGGTTTAGGAAAATAACACATGTAACGTGGCCATGTAGAAATGTGCTTTAGGAAAAGAAAACATAAAATGTGGTCATGTGGGACTCCATGTGTCAAACCATGGTCACAGAGACCAAAAAACAAATAGGAAAGTAGCTTCCACATTGCATGTGTCACTAGTCTGGCAGAACTTCTATCACAGAATCCAGTAGAGTGTCTGTCGTCATGTGGATCAATGTGGTTTAGGGAAAGAACACATGCAATGTGGTCATGTGGCACTCCATGTGTCAAACCATGCTCACAGAGACATAAAATAAATCGAAAAGCAGCTTCCACATTGCATGTTGCACCAATGTGGCAGAAGTTGCATCACATAATCCACTAGAGTGTGTGTGGTCATGTGTATCAATGTGGTTTAGGAAAAGAAGACATGTAATGCGGTCATGTGGATCAATGTCGTTTAGAAAAAAACACATGCAATGTGGGCATGTGGGACTCCATTTGTCAAACCATGGTCACAGAGACCAAAAACACATAGGAAAGCAACTTGCATGTTGCATGTTGCACCTATGTGGCAGAAGTTGCATCACAGAATCCACTGGAGTGTTTTTGCTCATGTGGATCAATGTGGTTTAGGAAAAGAACAGATGCAATGTGGTCATGTGGATCAACGACTCTACTGGATCAATGTGGTTTAGGAAAAGATCCCATGCAATGACTCTAGGGACTCCATATTCAAACCATGGTCACAGAGACTAAAAAAACATAGGACAGCAGCTTCCACATTGCATGTTGTGCTAGTGTGGTAGAAGTTGCATCATAGAATCCTCTGGAGTGTGTGTGCTCATGTGGATCAGTGTGGTTTAGGAAAAGAACAAATGCAATGTGGTCATGTGGATCAATGACTCTAGTGGATCAATGTGGTTTAGGAAAAGAAACCATGTAATAACTCTTGGGACTCCATGTGTCAAACCATGGTCATAGAGACCAAAAACATATAGGAAAGCAGCTTCCACATTGCATGTTGCACCAGTGTGGCAGAAGTTACATCACAGAATTCACTAGAGTGTGTGTGGTCATGTGGATCAATTTGATTTAGGAAAATAACAAATGCAATGTGGTCATGTGGGACTCCATGTGTCAAACCATTCTCATAGAGACCGTAAACTCATAGGAAAGCAACTTCCACATTGCATGTTGCACCAATGTGGTAGAAGTTGCATCACAGAATCCACTAGAGTGTGTGTGGTCATGCAGATCAATGTGATTTAGGAAAATAAAACATACAATGTGGTCTCGTGGGACTCCATGTGTCAAACCAAGGTCACAGAGACCAAAAACACATAGGAAAGCAACTTCCACATTGCATGTTGAACTAGTGTGGCAGAAGTTGCATCATACAATCCATTAGAGTGTGTGTGGTCATGTGGATCAATGTGGTTTAGGAAAATAAGACATACAATGCGGTCATGTGGATCAATGACTCTAGTGGATCAATGTGGTTTAGAAAAATAATCCATGCAATGACTCTAGGGACTCCATGGTCATAGAGACCAAAAACACATAAGAAAGCATCTTCCATGTTACATGTTGCACCAGTATGGCAGAAGTTGCATCATTGAATCCACTAGAGTGTGTATAGTCACGTGGATCAATGTGGTTTAGGAAAAGAACACATGCAATGTGGTCACGTGGATAAATGACTCTAGTGGGTCAATGTGGTTTAGCAAAAGAACCCATGCAATGACTCTAGGGACTTGATGGCTCTGTGTATGGCGCTAGAAAAATGCTGGAGCGGTGTTGATGTAGAGCTCGTTGGGAATCCCAAGAGGAAGGTATGATGAGCACAACAACAAGTTTCCCTCAGTATGAAACCAAGGTTTAATCGAACCAGTAGGAGCAAGGAAACACCCCAGAGGTGTTGCTAGCTGAGCCTTCGTAGGGCGCACTACCGGTGCTTGTAGCAACGTGGAGACCTGGACAACTGAACCACAGAACTTTGTCCCCAACTTGCGATGAGGTTGTCAATCTCACCATGTTTTGCGGAAAACAGAGGATTAAACATATCGAATGGAAAGAAGAAAAAGTTAGCAGAAACTAAACACAAACAAGTAAAAGTTTATAGATTGTATGTAAAAGACAAGGACCGAGATCCATAGTTCACTAGAGGTGGCTCTCCTTAAAATAGATAACATGCTGGGTGAACAAATTACAGCGGGGCAATTGACAATCATCGAGAAAGCAATACATGCATATACTAATCATCTTGATTCCTTTGAGACTTGATTGGGCATTACAACATAATACATAGACCGCCATCCAACTACATCTATGACTAATAATCCACCTTCGGGTTATCATCCGAACCCCCTCCAGTATTAAGCTGCAAGCAACAAATTATTGCTTTACGAACTGCGTGTAAAGTAAACAATACGATTTTTATATAAACAAAGGATTGTTGTTTTCTCCCTAGTAGCAACAGCACATCTAGTACCTTAGAGATTTCCGTCACTTCCCCAGATTACCAGAGGCATGAACCCACTATCGAGCATAAATACTAACTCTTGGAGTTGCTAGCATCTACTTGGCCAAGATAGCTACTAACAACAGAAAGCATGCAAGATCACAAATAAAAAAGACATGATATAATCAATAATCAATCTGAAATAGCATCTCAATATCCATCGGATCCCCGCAAACACAGCATGCAGAATTACAAATAGATGATCTTAATCATGAATGGAGATCACAAGATCTAAACATGAAAGCACAAAGGAGGAGAACCAACCATCTAGCTACTACATGGATCCGTAGTCCAAGGATGAACTACTCACGCATCACACCGGAGGCTTGCATGGTGATGAAGAAGGCCTCTAGGTTGAATTCCCCTCTCCGAGAGGGTGCCAGGAAGAGCTTTAGATCTCTCCCGATCTAGGGATGGAGATGATGGCGGCTACAGACTCTTTCGTGGATTTTTTATCGGGACCTTAGGGTTTCCGTCCCGAGGGCATCTTATAGTCGAAAGGGGAGGCCAAGGGGGTGCCAGGGGCCACCACACCACCCCCTGGCCTGGGCCAAGCCTGGCCGTGCGTCCAGGTGGTGTGGCCGGCCTCTGGCGCCTCTCAGTCTCGTATTCTGGCATCTGATGACTTTCGGAAAAATAGGCACTTTGGCTTTTGTCCCGTCCAATTCCGAGAATATTCATTTTCTGACTTTCCTGGAACCAAACACAGCAGAAAACAGGCAGCTGGCACTTTGGCTCTTGTTAATAGGTTAGTCCAAGAAATCATATGAAAAGTACTCCAAAGTTGGAACAAAACACAAGAAAGTGGATAAAACCAAGCATGGAACATCAAAAATTATAGATACATGTGCAATGTATCAACATCCCCAAGCTTAACTCTTGCTCGTCCTCGAGTAGGTAAGTGATAAAAAGAAAGAATAATTTTTGAGGTGACATGCACCATCAAAGACTTGATCAAAGTATTTGTAAAACATTCAAAGCTGGGATCATAGTACTTCATTCATAACATGAAAGACAAAGTTCTAGCAATAAGACAAATAAACTATGATGCAACATGAAAAGGAACAAACAAAAGATTCATGAATAACAATGCTTTGCAAGACGTTTGTTTGTTTCACATAAAGAAAACACAACATAATAATATTCAGCTTGTCCCTCAATAGAGTAGCAAATATAAATGCATAGGAGACCTTCAAAGTTCATAAGGGTGACTAGATACAAATAGTTTAAAACAAGCAACATCAAGTTATGCATCAATCAACTAGTCTTGGGACAATGCACATAGAACTAAGAATGGCCACTATGCTCTCAAAGTAGGTAGAAGGTGGAGACTCAATATAACGGTGGAAGAACGGCCTTTTTATAAAAGGAAGTAGGGATTCAAGTCTCATAAAGAGCTTCCAAAAATTATGGTACTTATAGCTTTCAGCTCTCATTGCCCCTATCATAAGCATCTTGAAGTGATTAAGGTTAAAGTGAACAAACTATGGTGTACATGCTTGACGAAGTATAAGTCAGAAATCTCATGTCCCTTGTATACGAGGGCCGCTCCTCATGCTACTCAAGTTTAGTCACCGGTAAGTTCTTGTCATTGTAAGTATATGTGTATCATAGAGAACCGCCAACGGGGTACCCCTTGCCCGATGATACGGAAGAATCCCCATATCAAAATGACAAGGCAAGCAGACAATGAGCATATCAGCAATATTGTTATTTACCATGGGAATATGGTTCTTTTTTCTCTCGTTCCTCTTTTCATAGTATCTCTTTTTTCTCTTTTTTCTCAATATAGGACTCTTTTTTATAAGAAGAATGCTTCATAGACAGCTCATTATGGTTACGCTGCAGGTTTCCACCATGTCAGCATGGATTAGACTAACGGCCCAAGCATTTGTCTAACACATATACATAACTCCATGGAATTACAAGCTCCCCTTTCATTTAACAGCGACGACATGCATATACAAAAGAGCATGATATCAACTAGGTACAAGCACCAAGTGCAATGTTGAAAGCGTTTTCCATGAAAGCATGGTTCTGCTAATTCCCAACAAATAAGTGCAAGCATATACAACATAGACGACACAATGGTTCAAGTTTATTAAGGGAAAGAAAAGTAAAGTGTGCCATCAAGTTCGTGAGAGATTTAATCACTAGTTTTCTGATAACAAGTTAAATTTGGAAGGTAAACACAAGCATGAATATACTTGGAATAGCATAAGCTAGTAGGTAGGTATGGTGGACTCTTTGGAATAACTTGGTTTAAGGAGTTGGATGCATGGGTGGAACTCTACTTTGTTGTGGAGGCTAGCAAAAGACTAGGAGCGACAAACTAAGAGAGCAATAATGGCCATAATCATGCAGAGCGACAAAACATCATTGATCAAAGCATAAAGTGATACTACAAGTTGAAAACTAAAGGATCATAAAGGATATGGTGACTTGAGATAGTCATAACATGGTGTAAGCGTGCGCCAAGTTAACTCAAATAAATTATCAAAGGAGAATACCACTATACTATGCTTTAATATGCTAAAACAATGCATGATTCATCCAAGGCACATTAAGCAATCTCAATTGTTTATAACAAGTCATGCTACAGGAAAGAATACTAAGCATAAAGCCAAAACAATATCAAGCATGACATGACACATATGCCATAGTAAAAAACAAGCTCTTTTTACCACATAAGCATGAACTTTCCTACTCTTTTCCAAACCAAACAAAACTATTTGCAAACCAATGTATGAAAGAGGGGGTCCAACCAATTTATTCAGAAAACTAAGAAAACCAAGCGAACGCAAAACCAAAATGAAAACGAAAAAGAAGACGCTCCAAGAACAACACAACTGTGCATGAAGCAATAAAATGTAGCGTTTAGAAGAAATCTGGGATTTTTACTGATGAAGAAGGGGATGCCTTGGGCCTTAGTCCATCCTTCATCTCATTACACATTCCTTCCATACACCTGAAATTTTTCCTTCATACAAAACTTCACACAATCTTTATTACCAACATTAGTGCACTTAAGATAAATAAGTCTTAAGGTTCAGTTCTAACACCAAATAAACTTCCATTACATAATAGATACTGTAGCACTTCCCTCAAAAATCTCAATTCCCCAAAAGAACTCAAAAAGGAACCAACAAGAAGCAAATGCAAAAAATGGCAGAAATCTGTCAAAACAGACCAGCAGGTAAAGATGAATTTTTTCAAAGACCTTCTGTAACTCAAATCAAAAAGTGTTGAACTAACGAAAGTTAGATAACAACCTGGTTCAGAAGCACAAAAATTTACGCCTCAAAAATACGTGGAGAGATTTTACACGAATTTTTACGGTGAAGCACAGAAATCTGTTTCGGGACAACAACTTTCCCAATCATTACTTCTCTCTCATTAGAGGTTACTCTTGGCACAAAAAGCAAATAAAAAGGATAAGGAGCGGTTATTACAGAGGTAATAACTTCCAAGACTCATGTAAAACTTTTGGGTTATCTCCCAATAAAAACTTTTCTTTAACGCCTTTCAGTTAGGCATAAGAATTAAGAAAGAATCAAGTGTTCTCAAATGAAGAAGCATTAAGACCAAATTTTTTTTCATAGGAGAGGCAAATGAAATCTTCTCTCTCTTCTTAGGTAAGTGTTCTATACCTTACGTGAGTGGGAGTTGATATTTAATGGTGCCTTCTTTCATATCAATAGTGGCACCAACAGTTCTAAGAAAAGGTCTTCCCAAAGTAATAGGACAAGAAGCATTGTATTCAACATCCAAAACATAGAAATCAACGGGGACATAGGAATTGTTAACCATAATAAGAACATCATTAAGACTCCCCATGAGTCTCTTTTAGCATTGTCATCAAGTGCGACATTCAAATAACAATCTTCAAGTGGAGGAAAATCAAGCATATCATAAATCTTTCTAGGCATAATAGAAACACTACTATCAAGATAACATAGATCTTTAAAATCAAAGTCATTCATTTTCATATTAATGATGGGTTCCCAAGCATCTTCTTGTTTTATAGGAATAGAAGCTTTATGTTTCATCTTTTCTTCATTAATCATTACTAGCACAAATGCCCGTGCGTTGCAATGGGAGTGAAAAAACAACTCTGGTGATATAATTTTTTCCAAAGTTCATCCGTGGCTGCCTAAGTTCGCCTATTTGTGTTGAACTTTAATTTTTTTTCTATTTTATGTACTCTTCTAGAGTTTATGGCAAGCATGCCCATGCATTACAATCAAAAATAAAATAATAAAATTTATAAAAAACATTAGTGTAGCCCAAAATTTGTCCCAAAGTCGATCGACCTGACTAAGTCTAATCTTATTTCAAACTTTCTTCTGAACCTTAATTTTGTATTACCTTTTTATTTGTTGTACTTTTATATTTCATTTCATTTGTATATTTTTATTTACACTACTATTTTAGACATCAATATATTTATTTATATTTATATTTAATATAGTCGACACGGCCTTGAGAAAATAGTCAAGGATGCTGAATTTTTGCACCATACATGTTCTATACTTATATGTCCTCTTTGGATTATAGTTTAACTGTGATCTCTCCTCTATTGTTTTGCAAATAGAGCTAATAGCATCCACAATGCAAGATTAAGTGGTAAAACAAAATCAAATTATCAGATTAGCGCTCTAATCTAACTTAGTTCCCCAACTGATTTGACCGATCAGACTGGAATTTTTCTTGGTACATGCAGGAGGCTACTAGCGCCCAGCCGCAGACGCCTCCGCTTTCCACGCCACGAGCGAGAGAAAAAGTAGCATCGACGAGAGTTTTTGCGTCTGGCGCCTGGGATTGAAGGCACCAACCGCTGATTGGCCCGTTCTCACCTCAGTATCGTGTGACATCCTCATGCCCGGGTTTCCGGTAGGTGCCGAAGCGCCAGCCCCGTTACGCGTGCTTGACCTCCTCCTCGCTCCCGCTTGATAGTGTTTCAATCGAAATCAATTAGAGATTTAAAATACCTTAAAATCTTTGGGCTCTGTTGGCTAGGGAAGGAAGCAAGAAGGAGGCCACGCTCAAGAGTTTTGAAAAGGGATGAACTGCTTTAGCTAGCTACTCCTGCCGCTACAGCAGTAGAACTCTAGTCAGAAGACCGGCCGCTGACAGTCGCAATATGATTACTCCCGTGCTCTCCTACTTGATGTCTGTAGATATCAAGTCCTTCTTCTGCAGTCCTGCTTTGTGCCCACCCACGAATCCCTGACCAACTCTCGACTCCACGTGGCTCTAGTCCTTTGCATCCGCTTTGGGCAGCAGCTCTGAGAAGTTCAGGAGACGGGGATGGCAGGGATGAGGAATACGGTGACAGGAAGGAGGGGATTCGTTCGGGAAGAGTGAGAAAAATAAAAGAGAGAAACGAACCGGGAGAGTGGCAATATTATGTACTTTGGTGGAAGGGCAAATTCGTCCAAAAAAATGTTGGACCAGAAGAAACAATCCTTCCTTTATTATTAGGTATAGATGAGAGCATAAGTAATGTGTTTTGTAAAGGACATGTTCATAGCACTAGCATTAGGACTTTTAGCAAGCTTTTGTAGGAACTTAAGAACTTCAGAGATGTTGCAACCAACAAGATCAAAACCATACTTATCATCTAAAGTAGCAGAACTATTACTAGCCTCAACACTAGTGGTGGTAATAGTAGAAACACTAATGTTTCTAGCAATTTCATCTTCTCTTTCCCACTTAGCATGTAATTCAGCTAATAGTCTAATATTTTCATCAATTCTTACTTCTATAGCATTAGTGGCTGCAAAGGGATTGTCATTAGATTCAGGTTTAGTAGCCATTTTATTAATCAATGAAGATTGAGCTTCAGACAAAGATGACATATTTCTTTCAGCGTTAGAGAGTTTCAATTGTAAACTAGGAATTTCCCTATTTAGACTCTCAAGTTGATGGCTAATGTTCTTCAAAATGATAGATTGTTCCTCCATAGTTTTAGTGAATAGTTTAATTTTCTCATATTGCATTTGCATGAAGTTTTTAGTGGCTCTTTCAACTTCTAAAATTCTTCCCTCACTAGGTAATCCAGGTTTACCATTATAGCCATAAGTATTATTAGGAGGGTAGGGCCTATAATTGTTATTACCATAAGCATTGTTGCCAAAGTTGTTATTTCTTATGAAGTTCACATCAACTTGCTCTTCTTGAGCAACCAAAGAAGCCAAAGGAACATTATTGGGATCAATATGGGATTTCCCATTAACAAGCATAGACATAATAATATCAATCTTATCCCTCAAGGAGGAGGTTTTCTCAACAGAATTTACCTTCCTACCTTGTGGAGCTCTCTCAGTATGCCATTCAGAATAATTAACCATCATATTGTCCAGAAGTTTTGTTGCAGCACCCAAAGTGATGGTCATAAAGGTACCTCTAGCAGCAGAATCCAATAGGTTCCTTGAAGAATAGTTCAATCGTGCATAAAAAGTTTGGATGATCATCCAAGCAGTCAGTCCATGAGTGGGACAATTCTTTACCAAAGATTTCATTTTTTCCAAAGCTTGAGCAACATGCTCATTATCAAGTTGTTTAAACTACATTATTTCACTTCTCATAGATATAATATTAGTAGGAGGATAGTATTTTCCAATAAAAGCATCTTTGCATTTAGTTGAAGAATCAATACTATTCCTAGTTAAGGAATTCAACCATTCTTTAGCTTTTCCTCTCAAAGAGAAAGGAGAAAATTTCAGCTTAATAATATCACCATCTATATCCCTATGCTTTTGCATCTCACAAAGTTCAACAAATTTATTTAGATGGGAACCAGCATCTTCATTACCAATACCAGAAAATTGTTCTCTCATAACAAGATTGAGCAAAGCAGGTTTTATCTCAAAGAAAGTATCTTTAGGCACAGGTGGAGCAATAGGTGTGCTCATAAAATCATTGTTGTTGGTGCTAGGGAAGTCACACAACTTAGTGTTTTCAAGAGTAGTCATTTTTTTGTGTTTTCAAATAAGAAAGCAAACTAGTAAAACTAATTTTGTGTGTGTTTTTGATAACAAAACAAGCAGACAAAGCAAAAAGAAACTAAGCAAAACAAAAAAACAAAGTAAAGATATTGGTTATGAGGGACTCCCCTTGTGAAGATGTCCTTGACTCCCCTGCAACGGCGCCAGAAAAATTCTTGATGGCTCTATGTATGGCGCCAGAAAAATGCTGGAGCGGTGTTGATGTAGAGCTCGTAGGGAACCCCAAGAGGAAGGTATGATGAGCAGAACATCAAGTTTCCCTCATTATGAAACCAAGGTTTAATCGAACCAGTAGGAGCAAGGAAACACCCCAAAGGTGTTACTAACTGAGCTTTGGCAGGGCGCATTACCGGTGCTAGTAGCAACGTGGAGACCTGCACAACACAACCACAGAACTTTGTCCCCAACTTGTGATGAGGTTGTCAATCTCACCGTGTTCTGCGAAAAACAAAGGATTAAACGTATCGAATGGAAAGAAGTAAAAGTTTGCAGAAAGTAAACACAAAGAAGTAAAAGATTATAGATTGTATGTAAAAGACAAGGACCGGGATCCACAGTTCACTAGAGGTGGCTCTCCTTAAGATATATAACATGCTGGGTGATCAAATTACAGCGGGGCAATTGACAAACATCGAGAAAGCAATACATGCATATACTAATCATATTAACTCCTTTGAGACTTGATTCGGCATTACAACATAATACATACACCACCATCCAACTACATCAATGACTAATAATCCACCTTCGGGTTATCATCCGAACCCCCTCCAGTATTAAGTTGCAAGCAACAGATTATTGCTTTACAAACTGCATGTAAAGTAAACAATACGATTGTTCTATGAACAAAGGATTGTTGTTTTCTCCCTAGTAGCAACAGCACATCTAGTACCTTAGAGATTTCGGTCACTTCCCTAGATTAACAGAGGCATGAACCCCCTATCGAGCATAAATATTAACTCTTGGAGTTGCTATCATCTACTTGGCCAAGATAGCTATTAACAACGGAAAGCATGTAAGATCACAAATAAGAAACACATGATAGAATCAATAATCAATATGAAATAGCATCTCAATATCCATCGGATCCCTGCAAACACAACATGTAGAATTACAAAATAGATGACCTTGATTATGAACGGAGCTCACAAGATTTAAACATGAAAGCACAAAGGAGGAGAACCAGCCATCTAGCTACTACATGGATCCGTAGTCCAAGGATGAACTACTCACGCATCACACTGGATGCTTGCATGGTGATGAAGAAGGCCTCCAGGGTGAATTACCCTCTCTGGCAGGGTGGCGGGGAGAGCTTCAGATCCCTACCGATCTATGGATGGAGATGACGATGGCTACAGATTCTTTCGTGGAATTTTGATCGGGACCTTAGGGTTTCCGTCCCGAGGGCATCTTATATTCAGAAGGGGAGGCCGAGGGGGTGCCAGGGGTCACCACACCACACCCTGGGGTGGGCCAAGCCTGGCCGCGCGGCTAGGTGGTGTGGCTAGCCTCTGGCCCCTCTCCGTCTCGTATTCTGGCATCTGATGACTTCCGGAAAAATAGGCAGTTCGGCTTTTGTCCCGTCCAATTCCGAGAATATTCATTTTCTGACTTTCCTGGAACCAAAAATAGCAGAAAACAGGCAACTGGAACTGTGTCTCTTGTTAATAGGTTAGTCCAAGAAATCATATGAAAAGTACTACAAAGTTGGAACAAAACAAAAGAAAGTGGATAAAACCAAGCATGGAACATCAAAAATTATACATACATTTGCAATGTATCATGACTCGATGTGTTAAACCATAGTCACAGAGACCAAAAACACATAGGAAAGTAGATTCCACATTGCATGTTGCACATGTGAGGCAGAAATTGCATCACATAATCAACTGGAGTGTGGTGGTCATGTGGATCAATGTGGTATAGGAAAATAACACATGACATGTCGTCATGTGGATTGATGACTCTAGTGGATCAATGTGGTTTAGTACAACAACCCATGCAATGACTCTAGGGACTCCATGTGTCAAACCATGGTCACAAAGACCAAAAACAAATAGGAAAGCAGATTCCACATTGCATGTTACACTAGTGTGGCAGAAGTTGCATCATAGAATCCACTAGAGTGTGTGTGGTCATGTGGATCAATGTGGTTTAGAAAATAACACATGCAATTTGGTCATGTGGATCAACGTGGTTTAGGAAAAGAACCCATGCAATGACTCTAGGGACTCCATGTGTCAAACCATGGTCATAGAGACCAAAAACACATAGGAAAGTAGATTCCACATTGCATGTTGCACTAGTGTGCCAGAAGTTGCATCATAGAATCCACTAGAGTATGTGTAGTCATGTGGATCAATGTGGTTTTGGAAAAGAAATCATGCAATGTGGTCATGTGGATCAATGTGGTTTAGGAAAGAACCTATGCAATTACTCTAGGGACTCCATGTGTCAAACCATGGTCACAGAGACCAAAACACATAGGAAAGCAGCTTCCACATTGCATGTTGCACCAGTGTGGTAGATGGTGCATCACAGAATCTGCTAGAGTGTGTGTGGTCATGTGGATCAATGTGGTTTAGGAAAAGAACCCATGCAATGACTCTAGGGACTCAATTTGTCAAACCATGGTCATAGAGACCAAAAAACACGTAGTAAAGCAACTTCCACATTGCATGTTCCACCAGTGTGGCAGAAGTTGCATCACAAAATCCATTGGAGTGTGTGTGGTCATGTGGATCAATGTGGTTTCGAAAAATAACACATGCAATGTGGTCATGTGGATCAATGACTCTAGTGGATCAATGTTGTTTAGGAAAATAACCCATGCAATGACTCCATGGACTCCATGTAACAAACCATGGTAATAGAGACCAAAAACAAATAGGAAAGCAGTTTCCACATTGTTTGCACCAGTCTGGCAGAAGTTGTATCACATAATCCACTAGAGTGTGTGTGGTCATATGGCTCAATGTGGTTTAGGAAAAGAACACATACGATGTGGTCATGTGGGACTCCCATGTGTCAAACCACGGCATAGAGACTTAAAACACACAGGAAAGAAGCTTCCACATTGTATGTTTCACCAGTGTGGCAGAACTTGCATCATAGAATCCACTAGAGTGTGTGTGGTCTTGTGGATCAATGTGGTTTAAGAAAAGAACACATGCAATGTGGTAATGTGGGACTCCATGTGCAAACCATGCTCACAGAGACCAAAAACACATAGGAAAGTAGCGTCCATGTTACCTGTTGCACTAGTGTAGCAGAAGTTGCATCACGGAATCCGCTGGAGTGTGTGTGGTCCTGTGGATCAATGTGGTTTAGAAAATAAATACATGCAATGTGGACATGTGGATCAATGACTCTAGTGGATCAATGTGGTTTAGGAAAATAACCCATGCAATGACTCTAGGGACTCCATGTGTCAAACCATGGTCATATAGACCAAAAACACATAGGAAAGCAGCTTCCACATTGCATGTTGCACCTGTATGGCAGAAGTTGCATCATAGAATCTACCGGAGTGTGTGTGGTCATGTGGATCAATGTTCTTTAGGAAAAGAACACATGCATAGTGGTCATGTGGATCAATGACTCTAGTGGGTCAATGTTGTTTAGGAAAGAACCCATGCAATGACTCTAGGGATTCCATGTGTTAAACCATGGTCACAGAGACCAAAAACACATAGGAAAGCAGCTTCCACATTGCATGTTATACCTGTGTGGCAGAAGTTGCATCACATAATCCACTGGAGTGTGTGTGGTCATGTGGATTAGTGTGGTTTAGCAAGAAGAACACATGCAATGTGGCCATGTTGATCAATGACTCTAGTGGATCAATGTGGTTTAGGACAAGAACCCATACAATGACTCAAGGTACTCCATGTGTCAAACCATGGTCACAGAGACCAAAAACACACAAGAAAGAAGATTCCACATTGCATGTTGCACTAGTGTGGCAGAAGTTGCATCATAGAATCCACTAGAGTGTGTGTGGTCATGTGGATCAATGTGGTTTAGGAAAAGAACACATGGAATATGGTCATGTGGATCAACGTGGTTTAGGAAAATAACCCATGCAATGAATCTAGGGACTCCATGTGTCAAATAATGGTAACAGAGACCAAAACCAAATAGTAAAGCAACTTCCACATTGCATGTTGCACCAGTGTGGCAGAAGTTGCATCATAAAATCCATTGGAGTGTGTGTGGTCATGTGGATCAATGTGGTTTCGAAAAATAACAAATTCAATGTGATCATTTGGATCAATGACTCTAGTGGATCAATGTGGTTTAGGAAAAGATCCCATGCAATGATTCTAGGGACTCCATGTAACAAACCATGGTAATAGAGACCAAAAACAAATAGGAAAGCAGCTTCCACATTGTTTGCACGAGTGTGGCAGAAGTTGCATCATATAATCCACAATAGTGTGTGTGTGGTCATATTTCTCAATGTGGTTTAGGAAAAGAACACATGCAATGTGGTCATGTGGGACTCCATGTGTCAAACCATGGTCATGGAGACCTAAAACAGATAGGAAAGAAGCTTCAACATTGCATGTTGCACTAGTTTGGCAGAACTTGAATCATAGAATCCACTAGATTGTGTGTTGTCATGTGTATCAATGTGGTTTAGGAAAATAACACATGCAATGTGGTCATGTGGGACTTCATGTGTCAAACCATGGACACAAAGACCAAGAACACATAGGAAAGCAGCTTCCACATTGCATATTGCACTAGTTTGGTAGAAGTTGCATCATAGAATCCGCTAGAGTGTGTGTGGTCATGTGGATCAATGTAGTTTAGGAAAAGAACACACGCAACATGGTCATGTGGATCAATGACTCTAATTGATCAATGTGGTTTAGGAAAATAACCCATGCAATGACTGTAGGGACTCCATGTGTCAAACCATGCTCACAGAGACCAAAAACACATAGGAAAGCCGCTTCCACGTTGCATGTTGCACCTATGTGGCAGAAGTTGCATCACAGAATCCACTGGTGTGTGTGGTCATGTGGATCAATGTGGTTTAGGAAAATAACACATGCAATGTGGTCATGTGGACCAATGACTCTAGTGGATCAATGTGGCTTAGGAAAAGAACCCATGCAATGACTCTAGGGACTCCATGTGTCAAACCATGGTCACAAAGACCAAAAACACATAGAGAAGCAGCTTCCACATTGCATGTTGCACTAGTGTAGCAGAAGTTGCATCACAGAATCCTCTAGAGTGTGTGTGGTCATGTTGATCAATGTGGTTTAGGAAAAGAATACATGCAATGTGGTCATATGGATCAATGACTCTAGTGGATCAATGTGTTTATAAAAATAACCCATGCAATGGCTCTAGGGAGTCCATGTGTCAAACCATGGTCACAGAGACCAAAAACACATAGGAAAGCAGCTCCCACTGTCGTGGTGGTGGCACGACAGATACCATGTATAGGCTAAAGATGGGGACAATGTGCACTAGAGGAATCCAGGGAGGGATAGTATTGTGGTTCCACACACAAGTGTTTGTATTTCTCTTATGTGGATAAAGGATTATAGAGGCTCCTTGGGCTGTTCGAGTGAAGGACATGATACATTGCAAATGTATCTATAATTTTTGATGTTCCATGCTTGGTTTTGTCCACTTTCTTGTGTTTTGTCCACACTTTTGAGTACATTTTATATGAGTTCTTGGACTAACCTATTAACAAGAGCCACACTGCCAACTGCCTGTTTTCTGCTGTTTTTGGTTCCAGGAAAGTCAGAAAATGAATATTCTCGGAATTGGACGGGACAAAAGCCAAAGTACCTATTTTTCAGGAACTCATCAGCTGCCAAAATACGAGACGGAGAAGGGCCAGAGGGCGGCCACACCACCTGGCCACGCGGCTAGGCTTGGCCCGTGCCAGGGGTTGGTGTGGCCAGCCCAGACACCCCCTCGGACTGTCCTTCCGCCTATATATTGCCCTCGGGACGAAAACCCTAAGTACCCGATCAAAAATCCACGAAAGAGTCTGTAGCCGCCGTCATCTCCAGCCCTAGATCGGGAGGGATCTGAAGCTCTTCCCGGCACCCTGCGGGAGAGGGGAATTCACCCCGGAGGCCTTCTTCATCACCATGCAAGCCTCCGGTGTGATGCGTGAGTAGTTCATCCTTGGACTACGGATCCATGTAGTAGCTAGATGGCTGGTTCTCCTCCTTTGTGCTTTCATGTCTATATCTTGTGAGCTTCATTCATGATCAAGATCATCTATATGGAATTCTACATGTTGTGTTTGCAGGGATCCAATGGATATTGAGATGCTATTTTAGATTGATTATTGATTGTATCATGTCTTTGTTATTTGTGATCTTGCATGCTTTCCGTTGTTAGTAGTTATCTTGGCCAAGTAGATGTTAGCAACTCCAAGAGTTAGTATTTACGCTCGATAGTGGGTTCATGCCTCTAGTAATCTGGGGAAGTGACAGAAATCTCTAAGGTACTAGATGTGCTGTTGCTACTAGGGAGAAAACAACAATCCTTTGTTCATAGAACAACCATATTGTTTACATTAAATGCAATTCGTAAAGTAATAATCTGTTGCTTGCAACTTAATACTGGAGGGGGTTCGGATGATAACCTGAAGGTGGATTATTAGTCATAGATTCAGTTGGATGGCGGTCTATGTATAATGTTGTAATGCCCAATCAAGTTCCAAAGGAGTCAAGATGATTAGTATATGCATGTATTGCTTTCTCGATGTTTGTCAATTGCCCCGCTATAATTTGCTCACGCGACATGTTATCTATCTTAAGGAGATCCACCTCTAGTGAACTATGGATCCTGTTCCTTTTCTTTTATGTACATTCTACAAAATGTTTACTGCTTTGTGTTTACTTTCTACAAAGTATTACTTCATTCCATTCGATACGTTTAATTCTTTGTTTTCATCAAAACACGGTGAGATTGACAACCTCATCGCAAGTTGGGGACAGAGTTTTGTGGTTGTGTTGTGCAGGTCTCCACGTTGCTACTAGCACCGGTAGTGCGCCCTGCCAAGGCTCAGCTAGCAACATCTTTGGGGTGTTTCCTTGCTCCTACTGGTTCGATTAAACCTTGTTTTCATAACTGAGGGAAACTTGTTGTTGTGCTCATCATACCTCCTCTTGGAGTTCCCAACGAGCTCTACATCACCACTGAGCCATCAGGAGACTAGTTCTCTTACTACCCACAACTAATCTCTAGGGCTCTCCGTTAGTAAAAATGGCTGACCCTCTCTATGGTGGTCTTGTCCCTCCTTATATAGGGGGTTACTAGGTTACAATCTAGGGCATACGTGGAGCCATATTCCCTGAATATGCTCCTCGGTAAAGTAAGATGCCTCTTTTACACTTTAACTGGCTGGTCCGGACTCAGGGCGTAAGCCTCCTTGAGCCCCTCTGCATGTTGGATCAGTGTGGCAAAAGTTGCATCACGGAATCCACTAGAGTGTGTGTGGTCATGTGGATCAATGTGGTTTGGGAAAAGAACACATGCAATGTGGTCATGTGGGACTCCATGTGTCAAACCATGGACAGAAAGACCAAAAATACATAGGAAAGAAGCTTCCACATTGCATGTTGCACTAGTGTGGCAGAAGTTGCATCAGAGAATCCACTGGAGTGTATGTTGTCATGTGGATCAACGTGGTTTAGGAAAATAACACATACAATGTGGTCATGTGGATCAATGTGGTTTAGGAAAATAACCCATGTAATGACTCTATGGACTCCATGTGTTAAACCATGGTCACATACACCAAAAACACATATGAAAACATCTTCCACATTTCATGTTGCACCAGTGTGGAAGAAGTTGCATCACATAATCCACTACAGTGTGTTGTCATGTGGTTTCGGAAAATAACAGATGCAATGTGGTCATCTGGGACTCCATGTCTCAAACCATGGTCAAAGAGACCAAAAAAACATAGGAAAGCAGCTTCCATATTGCATGTTGCACCAATGTGGTAGAAGATGCATCACAAAATCCACTAGAGTGTTTGTGGTCATGTGAATCAAAGTTGTTTAGGAAAAGAACACATGCAATGATTCTAGGGACTCCATATGTCAAACCATGGTCACTGAGGCATTTTTAAATCTATTATATTCTCTATCTAAATCCCTTAGTATGTTTTGTCATCTGTCACAAAAGCCCAAATGTGTGCTCGCTTTGGCTGCTACGCCCTGGTTGGCCGACTATGATGTCACGTGGATCGTGCCCACCAACCATTGATCCTCTGTGATCCAACAGGCAGGATAACTCCTCTGTATCAGTGCCACCTCTCTATCCGTCCCACTGATACTTCACCTCCATAAAGAAATGAAAACCATCTAACAAAATAAAAAATTAAAACGCTCCGTCCGGTGCTGGTGATGCCTAATAGTGCGAGCTCCGTGTGTTCCACGATCATATTTGAAAGAAGCCCAAGTTTTCATATTCCAGATCATTTTCGTCCTTGTCATCGTCATTGTCCTTTCCATTGATGGCTTAGGATACGTTGAGCTCGTTGGGAACCCCAAGGAGAAGGTATGATGAGCACAGCAGCAAGTTTCCCTCAGTTATGAAACCAAGGTTATCGAACCAGTAGGAGCAAGGAAACAACCCCAAGGTGTTGCTTCCAACTTGGGATCCTGCACAACAGAACCACAGAACTCTGCCCCAACTTACAGTGAGGTTGTCAATCTCACTGGTTTTGCTGAAAAAAACGGATTAAACATATTGTGTGGAAGGATTAAACAGTAAATAGTAGATGGTATATCAACGGTAAAAGAATGGACTAGGGTCCATAGTTCACTAGAGGTGCTTCTCCTTAAGATAAATAACATGTTGGGTGAACAAATTATAGCAGGGCAATTAACTGACTCGTGAAAGCATACAATGCATATACTAATCATCTTGACTCCTATGAGATTTGATTGGGCATTACAACATTATACATAGATCGTCATCCAACTGCATCTATCACTAATAATCCACCTTCAGGTTATCATCCGAACCCCCTCCAGTATTAAGTTGCAAGCAACAGATAATTGCATTAAGCAAAGTGTGTAAAGTAAACAATACGATCGCCCCATGGACAAAGGATTGTTGTTTTCTCCCTAGTAGCAACAACACATCTACAACCTTAGAGATTCCTGTCACTTCCCGAGGATACTAGAGGCATGAACCCACTATCGAGCATAAATACTCCCTATTGGAGTTGTAAGCATCTACTTAGCCAAGATAGTTACTAACAACGAAAAGCATGCAAGATCACCCATAACATAGACATGATAGAATCAATAATCAATCTGAAATAGCATGTCAATATTAATCGGATTCTCGAAAACACAACATTTATGATTACAAATAGATGATCTTGATCATGAACAGAGCTCACAAGATCTAAACATGATAGCACAAAGGAGAAGAACCAACCATCTAGATACTACATGGACCCATAGTCCAAGGATGAACAACTCACGCATCACACCGGAGGCTTGCATGGTGATGAAGAAGGCCTCTAGGTTGAATTCCCCTCTCCGATAGGGTGCCAGGAAGAGCTTTAGATCTCTCCCGATCTAGGGATGGAGATGATGGCGGCTACAGACTCTTTCGTGGATTTTTTATCGGGACCTTAGGGTTTCTGTCCCGAGGGCATTTTATAGTCGAAAGGGGAGGCCGAGGGGGTGCCAGGGGCCACCACACCACCCCCTGGCGCGGGCCAAACCTGGCCGTGCGTCCAGGTGGTGTGGCCGGCCTCTGGCCCCTCTCAGTCTTGTATTCTGGCATCTGATGACTTTCGGAAAAATAGGCACTTTGGCTTTTGTCCCGTCCAATTCCGAGAATATTCATTTTCTGACTTTCCTGGAACCAAACACAGCAGAAAACAGGCAGCTGGCACTTTGGCTCTTGTTAATAGGTTAGTCCAAGAAATCATATGAAAAGTACTCCAAAGTTGGAACAAAACACAAGAAAGTGGATAAAACCAAGCATGGAACATCAAAAATTATAGATACATTTGCAATGTATCAACATCCCCAAGCTTAACTCTTGCTCGTCCTCGAGTAGGTAAGTGATAAAAAGAAAGAATAATTTTTGAGGTGACATGCACCATCAAAGACTTGATCAAAGTATTTGTAAAACATTCAAAGCTGGGATCATAGTACTTCATTCATAACATGAAAGACAAAGTTCTAGCAATAAGACAAATAAACTATGATGCAACATGAAAAGGAACAAACAAAAGATTCATGAATAACAATGCTTTGCAAGACGTTTGTTTGTTTCACATAAAGAAAACATAGCATAATAATATTCAGCTTGTCCCTCAATAGAGTAGCAAATATAAATGCATAGGAGACCTTCAAAACTCACGCATCAGACCGAAGGCAGTAATGGTGATGAAGAAGGCCTCCAGGGTGATCTCTCCCCTCCGGCAGGATGCAGGTAAGAGCTTCGGATCCCCCCAATCTAGGTATCAAGATGGCGGTGGCTACAGACTCTTCCATGGATTTCAGATTGGATCTTTGATCGAGTACCTATGGTTTTCGTCCCGGGAGGCTTTTATAGGCGAAGGGGCAAGGTTAGTGAATCACTAGGGGGCCCACAACCCTGGTGGCGGCCCCCAGGCCGCGCTGCCACCAGGTGTGGCCGCCCTGGTGCGCCACTTCGTCTCCCATCCGGACTCTGTGTTTCTTCGAATAAAATATTGACTTCGGCTTTTGTCCCGTCCAATTCCGAGAATATTTCCTTACTAGCTTTTCGGAAACCAAAAATAGTAGAAAATAGGAAACTAGCACTATGACATCTTCTTAATAGGTTAGTTCTAGAAAATGTATAAAAATAACTCAAAGTGTGGAAAAAACATAAGAAATTAGGTATAAAACACGCATGGAACATCAAAAATTATAGATACGTTTACAACGTATCAGCCATCACCACCATCGGTGTCCTCCTCTGATGACTCGACACCACCCCTTCTTTCTATATGCACGCTCTCTCCTCGTTGGACTCCTTCTCCTCCTCGTAGTCCCACAAGTCCGTGTCGCTCTCCTCCGCTTCTGCCTCCAACTGGTCTATGAATGCCTCCTTGTTGGACGAGTCGGAGTCGTCCACATCGATGTCTCCTCTCTTCTTCTTGGTCTTTTTCATGGTTGTTTTGTAGGTCTACCTCTCGTTCGTCTTTTTGTCCATACTCTCCGATGCAAGACATGCCTCCGTCTTGGCTGGTACTTTGCACTCGACTATCACTATAGGTGCACCATGATACTCCTGCCCGGCTGGTACGAGCTCCGATGTTGCGGTGTCCTCGAGTATCGATGTCGATGGATCTTGGCACTGTTGGACACGACATGGTGCCTCAGTTGGAGACTTGCAGGCGCGACCGATGCCTCTAAGAGCAGGAGACGCAGGACGGTCAGTGGTCGGCTTGGATCTGCCATTGCCATGGCGAGGGGCCATCGTGCTCGAGGAAGTTGTTCAAAATGAGCGATGGAGGGTACACAGAGTTGGGTGCCAATCTGGTCAAGGGGCGACAATGGTTTTACATGTCAGTTCATGTGTCGCGTTTGCGCATGCATTTTTCGATTATTAAAAAATATATTATCTCGCGTACTGAACATAATTTGATCACAACAAAAGTAGCACAACATATTCTAGACTCATAATTATCCCGTGTGTGCCTATCGATGTGGAGTTCAATGTGCGTGCTTGTCGACGTGGAGTTCAATGTGCGTGCCTATCAACGTGGAGTTCGACGTACCGACCTGATCGTGCAGCAGTTGTGCGCGTCATTGTCTCATCAACACGTGACACACACACGCGGGACATGCACGCCATTGCCCGTGATTACCACCTGGCCCCACTCCTTTTTTAAGGGGAAGGTCCCACTCCTTTTATTATATACTAGATTTTAGGCGATGCCAAAGACCATTGAACTATCCATCGTAGTATAGACAAGTCCAATCGAGTCCCATCGATTCCCTGGCTTCTGTGATAAGGTATAATATGGTCTTGTATAATACTAGACCAAGACCTGTACTCTTTGACTCTTATCCCACACTAATCACTCTCTTCTTCCTCCTGCCACCACCTCCCTCCTCCTACAAGCCCTGGATCCCCTAAGGAGTGGCCGGTCGACCATGCTGACGGAGAAAAAATAGAGAGCTTATAGCCTGGCAGTCCTCACTCTACCATTCGGCCGACAATGGTGCCGAATGTTCCATCAGGTGAGGGCTCCTCCTGGTACGGTCTTCTTGTTCTACTTCTTCTCCATCTTCTTCTCCATCATGATCTTATTCTGCTTCTTCTTGTTTTTCTTATTATTCTTTCTCTTCCTCTTCTATGTATTATAGGTCGGTCATGGACCCAGAATCCACCATGACGACGATGTTGCAGGACCCATTCGGTCCCATTCCATGTCTCAGTGAGGTAGCAAATCTCCTCACTTTTATTTCTTTGAGTATTACTATGGATTTCTGAGATCGTGTCTTCCCCGCATTAGGGTTTTTGTGAGCTGTATTAGTTTTCATGATTATGACTATATCTCTTGGTCTTTCTTTAATACTGTTGTTCATTAATTCAATGTGGATTTTGTGATTTGGATCAGTTTTCGTGATTATGACTGGATCTCTTGGTGTTTTTTAATACTGATCTTCATAGATTCAATGAGGATTTTGTGATTTGTATTAGTTTTCACCTAGATCCTAGAGTATAATTATAGAATTTCTATTTCAAATAACATGAACAATGCATCGAGCAAAGGCTGAATACCGTGACAAGGTGGCCGCGGTCAGTGCCAAGATTGACAACCAATAGGAGCATGCATGCTCCCTCAACCATGCTAATGAGATCCTACATAGGCATTTATCTATGCAGAAGGAGATCTCGCAAGATTTTGCACATGACATTGTGAGGCCGCAAAACCTACTAGACCATAACTTGAACATGCAAGAACATGCCATCAAGATAATCAACAAGCTAATGGAGGACAAGAATAATCTCCAAATAAGATGCACCGTCATGCAAGAGGAAATCACCAAGGCACTCAGAGGACACATCGACGAAACAAAGGCTACAATCCGAGCCTACCATGACAAGAACCGTTGCCTGGATGCAATGAAAGGGATGAAAGAGGACATGAGCCAAGGGATCACCATACTCGAGGGTGTTCAGAAAGAGAACAAGGAGCTAAGGGCTTGTCTGGAGGTGTATCGGGGCAATACCCAAGTCTGATTCCCGTTAGAGGGGGCATTCATATCATTTCATACTCCACTCTTTTTGTAATATATATATATCATGCATTTAAGGAATCCTAGAGCAATTCGCTTATCTATCTGAACATGGGTTGGTGTTCAAGTTCATGAATGGACACCATGAGCTCTTTCCATTCTGTATCTAGACATAGGTTTCTGCATTATGAGTTTGCCACTATTATTTGGTGATAGTGGAAAAACCCACTAAACCTTAAACTGCAAAAAAACCTAGGTTGCTTTGAAATTGCAATTATGATAGTGCCACTAGTTATTGCGTAATGAGATTGGGGGTCCATTCCATTGCGTCGTAGCGCGTGGGCCATGACTCACCGGTCAGCGACTCAGTGAATGCGTGGCCTGGTCGACAAGGGTGTCGCGAGGATGCGAGCACCGTGTGCTCCAAGCAGGTATGGACTTGGCATGATGAGCCTATGGAGACTAAATGTTAGCTATGATGTAGGTGCCTATGGATGCGATGAATTCTACATGACGAGCCTCAATCCACCAGCTAGGCGCGAACAAGGATGAAAAGACAATGACGTGCGCAAGGCAATCTGACGTGGGAATGCTTCTCTTGGGCCAGGCGTGGCCCGAGAAGCGGAGTCAACTCAGCCTAACAAGACGTGTCAGGCCCTGCCTTGGGAACTAGCGACGCGCCAGCGCCACTGGACATCATCATGGAGCTACTGTCCGCTGCAGCGCACCACCGACAGGAGTGACAGCTCGGAGCCTAAGTTATCACTCAGCTCTCAAGTGTGCCTATGCACTGCCCTTGGCCATCCATTGTCCATAGGCACCACCCATCTTCCTGAAGACGGTGTGGCGCACCGCGATTGAGCCCAGGAATGCCCTTGGGGGTGCTACATGATGGCCCTTGTAGTGACCCCTTGGAGTATAAAAGGAGGCACTTGGCCATAGGAATAGGAGGGTTCTTTGGAGGGAGGTTTTTGGAGAGGTTTGGAGGCGAGTTTTAGGGAGAGACCAAAGGGGGTTGGACTTCTCAGAGATCAAAGGGTTCGAGAGTCAGGAGAGGATAAGAGAGGTTGTGAATAGCAGATACAGGGAGATAGAGTTGATATCTTGCTCCATGCTAGAGAGAAGGAAGATAGGTAGAAAAGTGAGAGAAGAAAGAAAGAGGAAGCTCGGGAAGTGTAGAATCTAGAGAGAAAGCAGCTCCCTGGCACTGTAGAGATCATCTGCTTGTACCTCGATCCACCCCAGATAATCCACCAAAGCAGTACATAGGGTTGTTAGACAAAGGGCGGCCTGAACCTGGGTAAAAAATGACTATGTGTGCTCTATGTGTGATATGTGCTCGTATCAGCAGGTTCCTTTGTCGACATTGAGTCCGGAATGCTTTCGTGCCCACTGATGACTACAAGTGCACTGATCGTTTGTAGCTAATAAATACTACAATAGAAATGCCAAATAAAGTTCAAAGCAACATGATAAAATGTGAGTATTGTGTAAAAAGGTGTTTTGTGCTTTTGGTATAAGAGAACAATAACTAGAGTAAAAGAACTAAACACAGAAAGTAAGTAGGTGTTTTTGGGCTTTTGGTATAAGAGAACAATAACTAGAGTAAAAGTACTAAACACAGAAAGTAAGTATCACGCATGTAAAAGAGATTGGAACTGCAATAGGGAAAAAGGCGTTCTCTGGGAGTAGCAGATACACCTCTAGCATTATAAAGCATTAAGGTAAAGAATATTATCATTAACATTCTCAACTGTGTATGTGTGCGAGGAACTCCGTATTTGGACAAATAGAAAACAACCACTGCTCACATCATTCTCATAACCACAGAAGTCACCAATTCACACCAATCGAATTACTGCGCTATTAAGGGACTTAATCCCGTAGGACGAATCCCATGGAATGGATAGTGTTCCGTGAGTTTCCTCAGTTCCCAAGTTGATACGTAAGGGGTCCCAACAACTTTATAGTCACTTTAAGTGCTAACACACCTCCGTCTACCAACAAGTAGTTTCCTCCATCAAGTCCCCATAAGATGAAAATATTGACAGGTCGACTTCTTCCAACATCAAGATAAAGACAATCTAACACATGGTCACAACAATGAATATCATAATAAACTTTATCTTATTTCAATCTCATACTAGGGTTTCTCCATCTCCCCAAGAACTAATCACCTACTCAGACATGGAGGCAATCAACATCATGGCAATAACAATGGAATCTATCATAGATGAATATTACATGTATAAATCCATAACAAGTACGGAAATTACAACAAGATTTATACAAGATATAGATGGGATGGATGGAGATGGTGGTGATGAAGTGGTTGATGATGAAGATCGATGCCTTAGCCTCCTGGATCTTTGTAGGGCGTAGATGGATCCCCAGTGGATGAGTTCCCCCTCTAGATGCCTTCCGGAGGTCAGGTTTTGGAGATTTCTGGTTGTTCTGTCTGTCATCTCTCTGATCTAGTTACACGGGGTGAAACTTTTTGAGGAGGAGGTGGCGGCACCAACTATACGACGGGAACTATATGGCCGTAAAATTATTCCCGCCATATAGTTGGTCGTCAAACTCTCTGGACGCCTCGATTGATTCGGGTTTTCTTCTAGTGTTATTGATATTTCCCAAATAAGAAATTTACATTGTTTTTGACTCCTGTTCTCCCCAATACAACTGCTCCAAGGACTGTATCCATCATATGTCCAGATCCTGGTGAAAATAGACATAAAATGTGCGTGTGAACGCCATAAAATACCAAGATACTAGAACTATAGTGCAAAATAATAGTATAAAACATGATGCAATTATGCACTCATCAACTTCCCCAAGCTTAGACTCTTGCTCGTCCCGAGCAAGTTTAGCTTAATGGATGTGATCCTCATATTCATGAAGCTGAGTCGATAAAATAAATGAGGCAGTTGCAGCATGTGTTTGTCATATACGATACATAGGAATATGTTCATGAATAGTACCTTACTTGAAACATCCGAATAATATTAGCAGTCTTCCACCCCTTAGCATTTAACAGTTCACAAAAGATCACTGTCAATATGAGGTAAAAGCATTCAGTTCAACCGAATGAGTTAGCGAGGTAGTCCCAAGTGTTTTAGGATCAACATATTCACTTGGGATTCAAAATCTCAAAATATCTCTTTGTATTACTACAATATAATGGTGCATGCCTATTTTCTCTTTACACATTCGCTCTTTTTCTTCTCTCTTTTCCTCTTTTATATATATATATATATATGCTCACACTTTTGTTTAAGTGCTATGAAACGGAGCTAGCCATACATTCCACTTCATGTAGGAATTCAAAGTTTAACGATCTCAATTACCAAATTCAAATTGTATATGAAGCAATCTTTAGAGCTTGAATATTCTACCTCCTCTTGTTCTCACTCTAATTTCATAGAACTTTAAATTTTCCTTTGTTCAAGCTTTAATTTTCAAACTGATTAGATAATTTTTCTTTCTTAGTGAATTAATCCATGTACTTACAACATATTGACCAAATTATCTTTGTATGTTCCATTAATACCAATGGTGTGGAAGACTCTATTGCTATCATCAAGTGCAAGTAAAATTATACTCAAGCCATTCATATATCCAATAGGACAAGCACAAACTCAATATTACTCCATATATGATAATAAACTCGGAATTTCATAAACGGGTCGACTATTCCTGAAGGGAATTCTAATGATGCAAACTTTTTTCTATTTTGAACTAATGCAAAACTAAAATAATAATGTAAAACTTATAAGATAGATTACAAGGTCTTAAAGATCTCCGCAATCTTGGAATCAAGCCAGGCGGGATCAAATAATCCCTTGCGATTATTTGATACCGTGATTTTTGTAGATCACTGTGGTGCCATGGCACATGGTATCTTCTCTTCACCGGCCAGCCTGAGACGAAGGGATTGATTGACAGCCTCTAATTCTTTAACACTCAGCTTGTAGAAAAGATTATTCCTCTCCACCACTTTCACTTGTTATTTAATGAGCTCATTGTTATCTTGAAGGGTTTGTATCACCTTAATACTCATAGAAAAACCTGATTTGGTTGTCTGCTTAATATCTTCATCAAGTTTATCAAGATAAAGTCATAGAAACCGAAGATGTTTTGTTGTTCCCGATGTCTCCTTTTCCATCTCTTCAATCCTCAGCTCGAGGGCTTTCAACTCCTTCTTCCGACATTCATTATCAGCGTCGAGGAACTCCATAGGGACGATCTTGATCTCCTTGGCTTCTGTCCCTTGGTTTGCGTGTCCTCACGTATGAATAAGAGGTAGATTGGTTCCTGGTGATTATGATTAAAGAGAAACACAATGGTAGTATATAAGGGGGGTTATAGGTCGGTAAAACTCGTGAGAAACACCAAATTCACGCCCAAAAAAGAATCTTAACAGAATAGGGAAAGAAATCGTGGATTTGGAGAAGTCCTGCCACGTAACGACCAACTATATGGGCACGACCCGTATAGCTCCAGCTATACAGTTGGTTACGAGAAGATATTTCCAAATATCTCGAGTCCAGGTCAATTAAGTTACCGACTTGGAACCGACAAAACCGTTTTTAGATGAAAAATGAAATCGAAAAATGTCTGAGAGTTTAACAACCAATTATACGACGGGAGGGTTTTCTCTGGCCGTATAGCTGCGACCGTATAGATCTAGACATCAAAAATCAAAAATGTCTGAGAGTGTAATATCCCGCTAATCCGACAAATGCGCGGACTTGGGTTTGAGTGGTTGGGGTTTTCCATTCTTCAACATCCTTAATCTTGGTGGGATCGACATCAATTCCTTTTGTCAACACGATATGTCCTAGGAATCCTTCTTCCTTTAACCAGTACTCACATTTGCTAAACTTGGCATACAACTGATGCTCTCCAAGGGTTTCAAGGATCGTTCTTAGGTGTAGCTCATGGTCTTCTTTTGACTTGGAATAGATAAGAATATCGTCAATAAAAACAACAACAAACTTATCCAGGAAGTTCATAAAAATCTTATTCATGAGATTCATGAAATAAGCGGGGGCATTGGTTAATCCAAAAGACATGACAGTGTAATCATACAATCCATATCTGGTGGTGAAGGCAGTCTTTGGGATATTCGTTGCACGAATCTTGAGTTGATGATAACCAGTTCTAAGATCAATCTTAGAAAACACTCTAGCACCAATCAACTGGTTAAAAAAATCCTCTATCTTCGGTAGTGGGTTCTTGTGCTTCATGGTGACATCATTCAACTTCCGGTAATCCATGCACAAACGGTTACCTCCATATTTCTTATCCACAAACAAAACATGCGATCTCCATGGCGATGCACTTGGTTGAATCAGACCTTTCTCTAGCATAGCATCAAGTTGCTTCATCAGCTCCACTAATTCAGATGGGTTCATACTATAAGGTCTCTGAGCTATGGGTCCAGTTCCAGGAAATAGTTCAATGATGAACTCGATATCCCGATCTGGGGGCATACCGGGAAATTCATCTTGGAACATGTCGGGGTATTCACATACCACTCTGACTTGGTCTTGGGTTGGTTGGGGTATACTCTTGTTGCATTTGAATTGATGTGGCGACGTCTCAGATACACGCTCTACTGATACTCCAGTGCTACTTTTCATGGTTATGGCTTTCTTGGCACAGTCGATTAATCCTTTATGTTTCGACATCCAATCCATTCCTAGTACTACTTCCAAACCTTTGGTTACAAGTACTTTTAGATTAGCATAAAAATCTTTTCCATGGATTCTGATAGGTACAGCCTTGCAAATTTTTCTAGCTTTGGTGGTTGACCCATGTATTTGAACTATCATAACATGCTTCAATTTTGTTGGTTGAATCTTACTAGTGCATGCAAATTCTTCTGTAACAAATGAGTGCGATGCTCCAGAATCAAACAACACTCTTGCAAGTACTGAGTTAACAGAAAACATACCCAACACAACATCAGGCGCTTCCTGAGCTTCTTCAGCATTCATGTGGAACAAATGGCTATTATGGTTGAGCGGGTTCCCTGGGGCAAATCTCTTTCTGGGCTAAACACGACATTGTTGCTGAGCGGGTGCATTCGCATTGGTGGTTGCTGCAAGCTTCTTGGGGCACACATTGGAGTAGTTTCCCTTGATTCCGCATTCAAAGCAAGTAATCAGGGACTTGTCTTTTCCTGCAATAGGCACAACATTGCTTCCAGTCCTTGGGGCAGTATTGTTGTTGTTGGTGTTGTTTTTGTTGAACTTGGGCGATGCACGGTTGAAGTTATTGGATTTTCCGGTGTTATTGTGGTGGTTTCCTCCAGACCTCAAGTTTCCTCCACCATGATTGGGATAGTTTTTACGGGACATAGGGGGTCTGTTGTTTCTCGGGGCATATCCTGCAGACGGGTTGGAGCGATACTTCTGGGTATGATGGAATCCAGGCTGGTGCATCATGCGACACTTGCGGTTGTCATTGGGCTTGGTCTATCTTCCCTTCCATATGGATAGCAGAGTCCACTAAAGCTTCAAGATCATCAAATGGAATGTTGACTAGCACGGTTTGCATCTCATCATGCAGTCCGTTTAGGAATCTCTCTTTTTTCTTTGCTTCTGTGTCGATCTCATCAGGGGCATATCTAGCTAAAGATAAGAATTTGTCACGGTATTCCACCATAGTCATCCTTCCTTGTTTCAAATCTGTGAACTCATCCCTCATTCTCTTAATCAGACCTTGGGGCACATGAGTCTGGCTGAACTTGATTTTGAACTCATCCCAAGTCATCATCTGACCTCCGTTCATGTTACGGGTGCTATTCCACCAGGCTCTTGCATCACCTTCCAGGTAATGGGTGGCAAACAGTACTTTTTCATTGGTCTCAACTCCTGCGACCTCTAAGTTTTTCTCCATGGTTTGCAGCCAGTCATCAGCATCTAAGGGCTCTTCAGCCTTATTAAATATAGGGGGATTGGTGTTTTGAAAGTTCTTGAGCTTGGATCCATGGTTATCCTGGTTTCCGTGGCCTTGATTATTATGGGCCATCTAAGCTATCTATTGAAGAGTGGCTAAGTTAGCTTGGCGTTCGTCTCTACTAGCTTCACGGTCAGAAACTAACATTTGCAGAATCTGCAACATTGGGTCCTGATATGAACTGCTTCCTCCGGGATTTCCACAAGTCATCTGAAGATTGAGATAGATAATGAGACAAGGGGAAAATTTTAGGGTTTCTGGGTTTGTTTTAGAAACTTTAAACTTGTAGTTTGACTCAGGTTTTGCAAACTAACAACTTCCCCTCATTCATTCATTCATAGCACCCAATACAAACACACACCACAACACAAATAGAAAACATATGGTTTTAAGAACCATTCTGTGAAACTACAATACAGTGGGACCGGGTACAACTCACTCCTATGGTAGTTCTCAAGTGCATCTAATCATCATCAATGAGGCCACATAATCTTCATCAGTATGATCCTCCATGACCTCGTCCTCCAGGTAGTCGTCATCATCACTGAGGTAAAAGTAGAGATCTCCACAGATATCTTCACCTTCCTCCTAATTCACTTCAAGATGGATCTCCTATTCATGGATGGTCTTCTCGAGAGTGGCCACCTTCTTGTGAAGACGATCGATGATGCGATCCTTCTTGACACGCTGACGACAAAGTGAATGGCACACCTTGATATGCCCAAAACGTATCTACTTTTCCGAACACTTTTGCTATTGTTTCTCCTCTATACTTGTGTGATTTGGATGCAACTAATGCGGACTGACTACTTTTTGTGCAGAAAACCAACTATTAGGAAAAATCCCGGAAAATATGCCAAAAATGCTATTTCACCCGAAGACTCCAGGAGCCAGAATACGAGACGGAGAAGAGCCAGGGGGTGGTCACACCACCTGGTGGCGCGGGACAGGCCAGGCCGCGCCAGGGGGTGGTGTGGGCCCCCCAGGCACCCCCTTGGCCTCTCTCTTTGCCTATAAGCAGCCTTCTAACCTAAATACTTCGGGGGGGTCGACGTTTTTCCCGAAGGAGTTCCGCTCCGCCGCCACCACTAGATTCCACGAAACAGCACCAGAAACTCCGTTCTGGCACCCTGCTAGGATAGGGAATTGGAGAAGATCATCGCCATCATCATCACCATCGCTTCTCCATCGACCATCCATGTTTCCCCCATCTATGAGTGAGTAATCCCCCACTGTAGGCTATGGGGATGGTAGGGATTGGATGAGATCGTTCATGTAATGGCATCAGATTGTTAGGGCATGGTGCCTACTATCTTTTATTAGTGCTTTATGACTTTGTTGCGACTTGTTGTGCTTAATGCTTGTCACTAGGGCCTGAGTGCCATGATTTCAGATCTGAACTTATTATTGATTCATTATTATAGTATTGTTCTTGGTCTTATCTGCGAGTTGTATACACACATTGTTGTCCAGAACCTATGGCCCCGAAGTGACAGAAATCGGGATAACCTCAAGGGAATGGCTTTGATGTGAGGATCACATGCGTTCACGGAGTGTTAATGCTTTGCTCCGGTGCTCTATTAAAAGGAGCACCTTAATTTCCAGTAGTTCCCTAGAGGCCCCGCTGCAAACGGGCTGGCAGGACAAAAGATGTTGTGCAAGTTCTCATTGCGAGCACGTATGACTATATATGGACCACATGCCTAGGATTGTCTAGTACTTGGATGCTTTATCTTATTTATCTGCAATTTCCCTATGTTCTGATTGATATGTGAATTGTCTTGTCCATGCAACGCCCGTCCATCCATACCTATGCCTACCGCACTCGAATCCCACTGTTTACTGCTTTTGTTACTACTTTCTTTGCTTTACTATTGCTGTTAGTTTGCTATTCCTACTACAAAACTATTGCTACTGATAAACTGTTGTGAGCAAGATTGTTTCCAGGTGCAGCTGAATTGACAACTCAGTTGTTAAGTCTTATAAATATTCTTTGGCTCCCCTTGTGTCGAATCAATAAATTGGGTTTCACTTCGCACGAAAATACTGCGATACACCCCCTATACTTGTGGGTCATCAAGACTATTTTCTAGCGCCGTTGTCGGGGAGCATAGCTTTATTTATCAAGTTCACTTGGATTCTCTATTGTTCGCTGCTATCCATCCATCATGGGTAAGTGTCCTGATGGCAAGGTTCCTATTTTACCATCCACTACAAGAAGAGGTACGGTTCTGAACACCTCTGCTGCTCTTGATTCACCGTCTGTTTTGAGTAAGTTCCTTACACCACCACATACACATGCTACACACACTGCCACTACTGCTGAATCTGAAACTTCTGATGCTTATGATGCTACTTCTACTGTGCTCGATAAGAGTGGTTCATTAGGTCCTTTCCTAGATGCTACGATTGCTAGAACTATAGTTGGAAATACTGAAAATCCTAATGAAGACACTACCACACCTGTTAGCTCACCTGAGTTTAGCGAGGGTTATGATATTGAAGATGGTTATGTTGAGATGACCGATGTGTTTATTAAAGAATGTAGGAACACCCATGATAGGAGCGCTGCTAAGAGTCTCCTTGAGAGGCGTACTATTAGACCCAAATTATCTCTTGATGCTAAGTTTGCTGCTTCTCCCATAAACATTATAGATGAAGATTATGATTTCTCTCTCGATCTATCTTACATAGCTATTGTCGAGAAAGAACCTTTTTGTGGGACTAAGAATGAAAGTGCGGTAGCACATATGAATGAACTTTCTACCATGAGTGGCTTGTTTTCTGATGATATTAAGATGCGTACTTACTTTGTTGCTAAGATTTTTCCCTTTTCACTGAAAGGAGAAGCTAAAACTTGGTTTAGTAATCTACCTCCTAGATCAATTGATAGCCCTGAGTGCTTGATTAGTACTTTCCTGTAGAAATATTTTCCTCCCAGTGCTAGACATGCTATTTTGCAGGAACTTTTTGATTTTAAATAGGGAGAAAAAGAGGTATTGCCCGAATCTTGGGCAAGGTTTTGTTCTTTGATTCATGCACAGGCTGGAAGTCCTTTACCTAAGAATGAGCTTCTTGATATATGTTATAATGGACTAACTGAGGAATCTAGGACATACCTAGATAGTTGTGCTGATTGTGTTTTCAGGAATAGGACTCCAAAGGAAGCTGAGGAATTAATAGCTAAAGTAAGCAAGAATTATGAAGATTGGACTCCTCCTAAACAAGCTATACCTGAAGTAATTGTACCTGAACCATCTATTCCTGTGCCTATTTCAACATCAAAGAAGAGGGGAGTTATTGAATTAAATGATGAAGTGATGAAGGAAGCTAAGAAATGTCTTAAGGAGAAGGGAATTAAAGCTGTAGATGTCAAGAATTTACCTCCTATAGAAGAATTATGTAAGCCTATTCCCTACTCATCAACTATTGAGTTACACTCTCTCCAACACTTTGATGAAGGTGATATCCCTTACTCTAAACCTCCTGATCAATGCTTAGAAGAATTTGATATCTTTATTGTTAAGCAAGATAACTTTAATAAAAGGGTGCAAAATCATCTAATGGAAAACACTAGAGCTATTGTTGAGTTGAAAGATATTGTGGAAAGAACCTCTAATGATGTTAAAATGATTGTTAAACACTTTCAAATGGTTCAAACTCAAATAGATCAACTCGTTAAAGTGCAAAATGACTTGCTAGTTAATGCTGCTAAAGAAAAAACATGCTTATGAAATTAGAACTAGAAGTGGTGCTCCTACCCAGGATACTCTATATCCTGAGGGGCATCCCAAAAGAATTGAGCAGGATTCTCAACAAGATGAAAATAGTGGTTCTACTCATAAGAAAAGGAAAAAGAAACATAAAACTGTCGTAGAACTCTCTGAACCTGCTATAGATCCTAATAGTATATCTATCTCTAATGCTGAAACTGAAAGTGGTAATGAACAAAATGAAGTTCCTAATGAAGAAAAAGTTGACGAAGGACCTGAAAACCCCATTAAGACTACTAAATACACTAAAGAAGATTTTATTGCTAAGAAACATGGTAGTGAAAGAGAACGTTGGGTCCAAAAACCTATGCCTTTCCCTGATAAGAAACACAAGTCAAAGGAAGATGAACACTATAATAAGTTTTGTGAGTGGATGAAGCCTTTATTCCTGCAAATTCCTTTAACAGATGCTATTAAATTGCCTCCTTACTCAAAGTATATGCAGGACATTGTCTCGAATAAAAGGAAGATCCCTAATGAAGAAATTTCTACTTTGCTTGCTAATTATTCCTTCAATGGTAAGGTTCCTAAGAAACTTGGAGACCCAGGGATTCCAACTATCCCTTTCTCTATTAATAATAGCTATGTTAGAACTGCTTTGTGTGATTTGGAAGCTGGAGTTAGTGTTATGCCTTTCTCTCTCTATAAGAGGCTTCAACTTGAAAAATTAATACCAATAGATATATCTTTGCAAATGGTTGATAAATCTACCACTATTCCTGTGGGTATATGTGAGGATGTACCTGTTCAAGTGGCTCATAATTGCTTGATATTAACTGATTTTGTTGTGCTTGAAATGCCTGAAGATGATAATATGTCTATTATTCTTGGGAGACCTTTTCTTAATACTACAGGAGCTGTTATTAATTGTAATCCAAGAAAGGTGACCTTCAATGTTAATGACAAGGAAAATATTGTCTATTTCCCCAAGAAGATTGAAAGGACTTATGGTTTGAATTCAATTGAACATGTTGAAGGCATTCAAGTTGGAGAGATATATTGTCCCATACCAAGAGAAAATTTTGAAACTATTATGATTGGGACCATTGCTATCAAGGTTGAGGCAACATAACCATTAGTGGAATACAAAGTTTTGTCTCATATGCAATTGTTTTGGTAGCAAGACTTGATCAACGTTTCTAACAAAAGGATTCCATTGAACAAAACAATGTTTTCATTATGATTATCTCCGTTTATTTCTATCCTTTGCATTTTAGTTTTTGCTTTCGTTTAGTTTTCTTTGTGTTGTTAGTTGCTTGCATGTTAGAACTTCTGTAGTTCTAGCCTTGTTTTGTCCTTGCATCATGTTTCCAAAAGAAAAAAGATCTGTCTGTTAGAAAAATCATTCTTCTATTTCTGAAAATTACCCAAAAATTAAGTGTCTCGAAAAATTCCAGAAAATTCAATTTAAATTTTTACGTGAAAAGGGGTAGAGGAGTACCTGGTAGGTACCAGGGGGTCCCACCAGGCAGGCACACCACATGGTGGCGTGGCCAGCCTTGGGTGGCGCCTTTCCCTGGTGTGGGCCACCCCTGGCTCCCACTAACTCTCTCACCTTCCACTTTCTTCTCTCTCCCGAGTAAGCTCTAGTTCATACCTCAAAATCGCGTTCTTGCTCTGCTTGCTCTCGATTTTTTCGATCTCCTTGCTCAGCCCTTCTTTCTTGCTGAAATTTGGAGCATTTGTTCCCTGGTATGTGACTCCTCCCCTTATCCAAGTAGATTTGTGTTTAGTGGATTATATATCGAGTATTCTGCTCCTGTAGGTGAGCTTGTAAGCTTGTTTAATGCTTAGAGATATAGTTTTGATTCATGTTTAGGTCTCTTGCAAGTCCCTATGAGTACAATCCTTCTTTATATTTACTTTGCAATCACTTGTTTAAAAGGTGTTTAAATTTCAGAATAGAAGATGAGTGAACACCACCTAAACCAACATGAGCTTTAGGTGCCTGAGGTCATGAAGGTCCACCGGGAGGAGGAAGTTTTTCCCTCCATTTATCCATGCCCTGAGTTGATGAGAGCTGCAGGAATTCTACAAGATTTCCACACTTTGGTTTCTAATGTAGGGTTAGAGCACTTTTTGGAAGATGAACCTTGTCAATTTGTGAAGCTAACCATGTTTGTGGTGCAGGATTTCCAATTTAGTCACTCTTTGCCTAACCCCATGGTCCATTACAAAATTTACAATATTGCTGTCAACCTTTCTCTTGATGATTTTGTGCAGCTATTAAGGTACCTCAATGGGGATCATGTAGGAAGATTAAGGAGAGACCTGAACCACTCATGGATTTATATGCAGAAATTTGCGAAGGGAGTAGCTTCTCGAAGGAGAGTGGAAAAATCCATAACATTCATCTTCCCTCCATTCACTACTTTGCCTACTTTATTGCGAAGTGTGTTCTTGCTAGGAAAACTGCCAATAAGTTATCTTCGTTTGATCTAGCATTTATCTCTGCTGCTTTTAGACGAGATAGGTCTTACAACTTGGGTGCTTTGATAGCTTTCTGTCTTGCTGCTAACCGTGAGAAAGGTGGAATTTGTGGAGGCCCCATTGCTTCTCGTTTACTAGCATTGCATCGTTTAGTGCCTCGTCATCTAGACCTACAGTTTCCAATAGAAAGGCTTGATCTTAATTCCATGATACAGCATAAATTTGTTTCCTCGTGGTCTAGTATGAGTGAGTTATCTTATGAAATAAGCTTTCTCAAAGCTGGTTGGAGAAAGAGCAAGTCCAAGCGTGTTGTTCTTTTGCCTGCACCTGTTTTGTTTAACCTTGATAACAGGGAAGGATGGTCCCTCACTGAGGAGGAGCTGGACACATACTTGGGAGAGCTCTCCCAACAGTAGCCCGCTTATGATTGGGGAGCTTCTTCTTCTCATGGGCCCAGCTACGACCATTCTTACCAAGATCCGCCCGCTTGGAACACCTATTCGTACATGGATTGATACCCACTTAGGCCAAAATCCTAAGCTTGGGGGAGGTACGCCGACACCGGACTCATCTTTATATCATGTTGCGTCGGTACATTGTATATTCATGTTTTCGTTCTCTTTTTAGTTTTTGTCTCCTGTGCTTTTGCTTTCTAAAAACACAAAAGACCAAAAATATTTCTATTGTTTCTCTTTGGTTTGCTTCTTATTTTGCCTTGGTTTGCTTTTCCCTTTTTGCTTTGTTTTAACTATTTGAAAAACCCAAAAAGATTTTGCTTTGCTTGTTTTCCTCTTTGGTTTTTGTTCTAAAAAATCGAAAACAACAAAAATATTTGTCGTTCTTCTTTGGTTTTGTGAGTTTGCTACAGGGTTCGGCAGTTCTTAGTGGAATATTGGTTTCATATTATTATTCAAGCCACACAAGTGAAGAGAAATAATGAGGATTAATGATAACTCGAGGCGGGGTAAGAGGCTAGTAACGAACTCTATTTGTTTTCATTTTTGTACATATACTCATCACTGTAGGCATGCTTAGTCTGTTCGTGTAGAGTGTATGTTATCTTTGGATGCTTAGTAGTTCTTGCTTTCTTATGATTAGCTCCAGCTCGCTAATAGTTTGTAGCATGTCTTTTGAATGTTTGCTTGCATTGCTCTATTCATAAATTGGTATGACACCGTGGTATCCTCCTCTGAATGTTTCATTTGAATAGACTTGGCACATGCTCACGCATGCACAGGACTGTGATAATCAGTTAAGCCTTGATGAATTATTTTTCCTTGAGGATCTTGAATCACGTTCATGCCATGAGTAGTCTTGTTTTGTTGCAAGCATGATAATGACAGCTATTGCTCTCTCGTTTGTCGCTCCCTTACTATTGCTAGCCTTCACTTCCACTGATGTTTTACTCAAGTTTCCAACTCCCTAAACCAAATATTTCCAAACTGTCCACCATACCTACCTATTAGCATCATTTGCTACTTCCATGCATATTCAATATGCTTTTTTTTCTTCGGAATAAAATGTTTGCTTGTGATGAGAAAATTAGTTAGTAAAGCTCTCACGAACATGATGGCACACTTTATTTCCTGCACTTAATAAACCTGAACCATTGTGAACTCTCCATGAAAGTTATATTCTTGCAAATTATAGGCTGGGGATTAGCAGAACCGTGCTGTCACGGGGAACGCTTTCAACACTTGTAAATATATACCCAATTGATACCTTGCTGTTTTGTTTGCGGATGTCGTCGGTGTGAAATAAAAGGGGAGCTTGTAAGTCCATGGAGTTATGTATGTATGTTAGAGAAACGCCTGGGCCGCCGGTCTAATCCATGCTGACATGGTGGAAACCTGCAGCGTAACCATAATGATATCTATGAAGCATTCTTCTTATAAAAAAGAGAGAGATAGCTATTGAGAAAAGAAAAAAAGAGTTTTACGAAAATAGGAAAGAGAGAAAAAAGCACCATTTTCCCATGGTAAATAAGAAGATTGCTGAGATACTCATTGTCTGCTTGCCTTGTCATTTTGATATGGGGATTCTTCCGTATCATTGGGCAAGGGGTACCCCGTTGGCAGTTCTCAATGATACACACATACTTACGATGACAAGAACTTATTGGTAACTAAAGTTGAGTAGCATGAGGAGCGGCCCTCATACTCAAGGGACTTGGGATTTTCAGTTTATAGTTTGTCAAGCATATAACTTAGATTGGACCTCACTTTCACCTTAACCACATTAAAGATGCTTATGATAGGGGCAATGAGAGCTCAAAGCTTACAAGTACCATACTTTCCGCATTTGGAAGCCTTTCAAATTATTCAAAATCTTTTCTTGTACTTGTTGAGTCTCCACATATTCTTTGAGCACCTTCTTGAGAGCATAGTTGTCATTCTTTATGTTTGTTCCATTACTTGATTATTTGTGTTATGACTTTGGTGCTTGTATTCTTAATATCTTCACTTCTAGTCATCACTTGAACTTTAGAGGTGCCTTGGATCAAAGGCAAGCGAGATACCACCCTATCATACCTTTTTATGAACATTGCAATGTTGCATATGTTTGTGTTTCATGTTACTTATTATCTCGAGTTGGAATCTCTTCATAGCTTGCAATGACTATTAAGTAGACTCAGTTGCATACTCTTTATTATGAACTGATTAAGTAGTTGATCACATTGCTGAGAATATTTACATCATGTGAAGCAAATGTGTTCGTGAAAGTTCTTTTATCGCACTCAGTTTTAAACTGAATTGCTTGAGGACAAGCAATAAGCTAAGCTTTGGGGGAGTTGATACGTCCAAAAACATATCTACTTTCCCGAACATGTTTGCTATTGTTTCTCCTCTATACTTGTGTGATTTGGATGCAACTAATGCGGACTGACGCTGTTTTCAACAAAATTGCCTTGGTGTCTACTTTTTGTGCAGAAAACCAACTATCAGGAAAAATCCCGGAAAATATGCCAAAAATCCTATTTCACCCGAAGACTCCAGGAGCAAGAATACGAGACGGAGAAGAGCCAGGGGTTGGCCTCACCACATGGTGGCGCGGGCCAGGCCAGGCCACGCCAGGGGGTGGTGTGGGCCCCCCAGGCACGCCCTCGGCCTCTCTCTTCGCCTATAAGGAGCCTTCTAACCTAAAAACTTCGGGTGGTTTGACGTATTTCCAGAAGGAGTTCCGCTCCGCCGCCACCACCAGATTCCATGAAACAGCACCAGAAACTCCACTCTGGCACCCTGCTGGGACGGGGAATTGGAGAAGATCATCGCCATCATCATCACCATCGCTTCTCCATCGACCATCCATGTTTTCCCCATCTATGAGTGAGTAATCTCCCGCTGTAGGCTATGGGGATGGTAGGGATTGGATGATATCGTTCATGTAATGGCATCAGAATGTTAGGGCATGGTGCCTAGTATCTCTTATTAGTGCTTTATGACTTTGTTGCGACTTGTTGTGCTTAATGCTTGTCACTAGGGCCCGAGTGCCATGATTTCAGATCTGAACTTATTATTGATTCACTATGATAGTATTGTTCTTGGTCTTATCTGTAAGTTGTATACACACATTGTTGTCCGGAACCTATGGCCCCGAAGTGACAGAAATCGGGATAACCGGAAGGGAATGGCTTTGATGTGAGGATCACATGTGTTCACGGAGTCTTAATGCTTTGCTCCGGTGCTCTTTTAAAAGGAGCACCTTAATTGCCAGTAGTTCCCTAGAGGCCCCGCTGCAAATGGGCTGGCAGGACAAAAGATGTTGTGCAAGTTCTCATTGCGAGCACGTATGACTATATATGGAACATAAACCTAGGATTGTCTAGTACTTGGATTCTTTATCTTATTTATCTGCAATTGCCCTATGTTCTGATTGCTATGTGAATTGTCTTGTCCATGCAATGCCCGTCCATGCATCCCTATGCCTACCGCACTCGAATCCCACTGTTTACTGCTTTTGTTACTACTGTCTTTGCTTTACTATTGCTGTTACTTTGCTATTCCTACTACAAAACTGTTTCTACTGATAAACTGCTGTGAGCAAGATTGTTTCCAGGTGCAGCTGAATTGACAACTCAGTTGTTAAGGCTTATAAATATTCTTTGGCTCCCCTTGTGTCGAATCAATAAATTGGGTTTCACTTCCCTCGAAAATACTGCGATACACCCCCTATACTTGTGGGTCATCACTCCTTGGCGAGGATGGCGAGGGTCTGGTCCTTCCTGACTGCAATGGCATGGTTGTGGTTGGCATAGGCACGGGCGTTGTCCAACTCCTATTGTCTATCATACAACATGAAGTCGATATTATCCACCTGGTGCTTCAGCTCCGGGTGTCCTGGCATCTCCAAGGGCATTCCCATAGAATCACACCTTGCGTAGTGAGAAAAGCGAGTTCCAATGATCTGGTTGATGTTTTATCCAGACAGACGGGCAAGAGCTTCCTGCATAGCCCTGGCTTGTCAGTCTAGCAAATTGTTATCTCTCAAGCTGAATTGGATCTTCTCCGAGGTGGGTTCTTCCATCTTGCCTTTGAGATCTGCAACTATCAGCCACTGTAGCTCTCCTCCCACGTGATCGTTTAGTTATGCCCCGAAGAACTCCGGGTGCGGGCGCTCAAGATGCTCTGCGAGTCCATCTAGATCCCTCTCAAAGATTAGGTGGCCTCCGTTGCCTAGCTGGTAGAACTAGCTATACTTGACCTCCATCTATAAGAATTTATGGTGAGCAAGTTAATGGGGTGATCAAGTGTGTCAAATTTTATGTAGGATTGTAAGAATTTTTGAGGAACATGAATTTTTTGAAATAATCTCAAGGGTAAGAGTGGGAATAGGTTTTCTTAAATACTCACTTCTTTTGTTTGGGAAATAAGTTTTTGGGTCAAGCGTGCATTCTAACTAGGGTCTCCTATGGTCAGGATGGCTCTGATACCAACTTGTCAACACCCGGATTTTTAATAGGTGCCAATTATGCCGTACATCACAATCCCAGGATTACCATTTTTGCGAGACATAATAGAATTGGTACCACAGTACATCATCCATTGCAAACCATAATAAAGTTCTTACAAATAAAGGATCTCATGATCCAGTCTTAATACAATCAAAGCAGCGGAAAGTAAACGTAGTAGGGGCTCCATCTTCAAGGTCACGGGTAATGCTGACGATGGGAGATGATCCTAGTTGTCATAGACCTCCTGTTGTCCATCTTCCCGGTAGTCCTCCTCATAGTCTAGCCACGGGAATAACCAGGGACAAAGCCATGAGTACTCTTTAAGTACTCGCAAACTATCACTAACAAGTAAGGTAGTTCTAGTAGGAATCTTAAGCTCAAGGTTTATTTGCAAAAACCAGGTTTATTTCATAAGAGTTCAAAATTAAAGAACCTAATTTAATTTTCTAAATCACCTAAGTGGGCATCTACTTTTCATGTCCACAACCTTATTGTGGTCAAGTCAAGGTCATAGTTCAATTCACAAGCCATTTTTGAAAACATCTGACAACGGAACAGTATGGCCACTCCAACTGTCCATAACCACGGATGCGGCTATTCAAATAGTTTGACACTCTGCAGAGTTGGTACACTTTCACCACAAAATTCGATACATCCCTTAGGGATAACCCTGAATCATCATACTTAGTATGCGGATAATCAATCATAACCTTGCAATTACACACTCTAGTATAGGCACCTCCCCTATGAGCTTAGCCTCCCAGCCATGGCCATCTGCCATCCTGGGCACTACATAGGTGGACATTCACGAGGTAGCCTCAGCTCAACCTCTTTCCGCGAGGGAACCCATACTAAGGCATATAAAATTCCAGTTAAGCCCTACCCAATTCAGGTATTATGGTTGTACGGTAAAATTGGAATGGTATCGCATCTGAACCCAACCATCAGTTTTTATCAAAACCAAGGCTCATGCCTCGAGAAGTTTCATCATCAACTCATTTTGTGTTCATAACACATGTCAAAACATTTCAATAGAATGAATCATCATTCCATGGTTTTCATAATCATTTCCTCCAAGTATTCCCATCTAAATGATCAGTAGTAGTTTAGCACTAGCAACTAGCAATGAGGGTCTCACTAACGAGGGTGCTAATCAAGTGTAACTATCCAAATCTAGTTTTATGCTTTTTAATGCCATCTAAGTATAAATACTTAGGCCTAGTTTATACTCTTTATGGCATCTATCTTATTTTTCCAATACTCACAAATCACAAAGTAAAGGTAAAGAACTTTGGTAAAAGTAAAAGAATAAAGCTTGCAAGTAAAACCTGGGATTGGTATAATCAAGGTTGCATAAATAAAGCATGCATAATGCATCTTGCATAGGTTATCTTTCAAGAATGGCTTGCATAGTTAGCTCGTAGTGTTAGGCTTGCCTTGAGTAGTGAAGTGCTTGAAGTTATCTTCTTCTTCTTCTTCTTCTTCTTTGTAGTACTCCTCATCATCGGATCCTTGGTCGGTACTAGCGTCTATTAATGAATACGAGGTACACAATCACCAAAAAATACTTAACTACTCCTATGTAGCACACAACGTCTCACACTAGATGATCTAGCATCATCACAATCATCACATGAAATAAAGACTTAGTCTTATCTTTACTATTTAAGAAAAGTAATTTCTACTCATTGAAAAATACTTAAGATTTAATATTCTCCAATTAAAATATGGGATCATGTTGACACATGTCATCACCACATATTCTAATACTTGGGAATGTGATCTAAAGTGGTGGTCATATTTTATAAAGTTTAAAATTACTATTTAATACAATTAAAGCGACTAGAAATGCCTATATAGCATTCTTTTGGTAATAGTCCAATATCACTCATGTAAACCTAAATAGTTTTACATATTCAGATAGATCTTATCAAATGTGCTTTTTGGGAGCTGGAATCAACTCAAAAGAATTTATGGTTGATTTTTGAAAACTGTTTCAAGTTGGTAAAGTCTCTGCCTTGTTATTTTTGGTATAGGTCATCTGTAATTTCAAATGGTTTGAATCCAATGGGCTTGGGTAGACAATTTGAATACCTTTCCAACAAAATTGTAATCATGCAATTTGGTTCAATGAATCTCTTTGAATTGATTTTTGAATCTACTGATAGAATCTAGTTTTAACTAAAATGGATAAAAGTCTATTTGAATCAACGGGCTTTGCACGGGAAACTAATTGGGCCGGCCCAGCTACACGGCACGCGTAGCGGGCTGGTGACAGGTGGTTCCTACTCGTCAATGACTCAATTAAGCCAAAATGGTGAGTTTCAATCTCAGCCCTATGATTAGACTAGGATCTAACGGTTGTGGTTTGTCGTCTCCGCCGCACGGCGCCGCGCGAGAGCTGAACCCTAACACAACGTGGGGGCTCACCTGTGCTCCAACTAAGGTCGGCGATTTGGGAAAATGAGGTTGTCGTCTACGGCGAGTCTAATGCTGGTCGTGGTGTCTCCTTTGGTGGCTCCTATCTCCAGTTCCTCTTCTGCTCTGCAGCGGTGGGCTCTGGTGAAATTCCAGCGGGCTAGTGCTCGCCTTGCTCCGGGGAGAGATGTGGGAAGTTTCTGAGAGAGAGGGGAGTGAGATGGTGTGGCGAATGAGGGCTGGGTGGCCTCTATTTATACACGAGCGAGAGGGACAGAGCAGCATGGTTTGGGCTCGTTGGCGACATCGTTGCAGTGAGCTATTGGCATGGCTGAGCGTAGGGGTCGACGTGGTGCTTTAGGGTGGTCGTCATGCAGCAAGGGGCGATCGAGAATGGTCGGGAGCGGTTCATGCTCTGTGTGGGAATAGCGGTGTTCGAGCTAGCGCACAGTGGCCACGGTTTGCGGGGCGTCGAACGGGCGTGTCTGGGAGGTAGCTGGGGTCACGATGAGTGCGGACATGCGTGGAGAGGGCAAGGCGCGTCATGTGTGCGCGTATCAGCTGGGTGCTCTGGCACACTCTCGGCATGGCAGACAGAGAAGTGGGCGCGGCGATCACGGCTAGTCCACGACGTGTCTCTGGTCGAGGGGTGGACAGAGGGTGGCGGTGGAGTGTCGCCTGTCTCCTGGACATTGTGGGAGAGGGCGGTTTAGTCTATAGCGAGTGGTGTTTGGTCGAACGACATGGTGAGCTCGGGCGGCGCAGCACTGGTGCGAACGGCAAAGGGGGAGCTTGTCCACTACGCTGCTGGGCACTAGGGGAGACCCGGTAGAGAATTCAGGCAGTTGTGGCGATCAATTACTGCTCGGAACAGTAGAAGTTAGGAAAGTGTTTACTGGTGTCTACCAGGTGCTCGACCAAATGGCCGCATGAATTCAAAGTTTGAATTTTTTGATGAATTTTGGTGAATGTTCTGAGTACTTGCTTCATAGTGTATGGTTTCTTTGGTTTGCCAAGGTGAATTTATTTGATGGGTTTTTGAAAAGTGGTGATCTTAGTGCATACACTTGATTCAATTTTGAATTGTCTCTCAAATAGATTTGAAAATAGTTTTTGCTAGTTTGTAAAGTGGGTTTGGGTTCACTTTTACTTGGTCTAGCAAGGGGTGTTAGAAATCTTTTACTAGAAACACTCAAAGTGGTCTAGTGGATAATTTTGGTCAAAATGACCATTTGCTTATATGATTCATATTTGCTTTTCTTTTCTTTTGATTTTGTTTTTAAATGGCCTAGTTGATGTAGTATTCATCTCTAAACCATTCATTATCATTTGTAGCAATCAAACATGGCAATTGCACTCATTCGTACACTAATGCAATTCACACATACACTCATATTAAATTTAATAATAAAAGTTTTTGTTAACCCTAAACTTAGGTGATTTAAACTTAATAATCTTGATTAATATTTTTGAGGTGTTACAATCTCACACCCCTCTCTTCCAAATGCCTCGAGGACCCCCTCATGGCGTACTTGTCATCAAAATCCGACGACAGTTGGTGCCCACCGTGGGGCAAATCAGCTTCGGATCTATGTTCCGAGCAGAATCTGCAAGAATCGGAATCGGTGAGACCATTGCTGTCGGTTGCATCCTCTATGCCAGCAACGTCCCTCTCATCATTCTCGAAGAGACTTGGATTCTGGCTAGGGAGGTCGTGACTGCTTACACTATCATGCCCTTTGGTGAGATCAATGCATACATCGGTTTTGCTGAACCTGCCCCACCCACCCCAGCTGTGATGATAGAGGCAAAAGAAATATCTGGGTCCACTTTGTCCATGGAGGCGGTAGAGTTTCAGATCTCAGAAAACCCTAATCCGACCCAGCCCGCACCTGTTGTGTAGATAGTGGATAAAGTTGAACCTGAAGTAGATCTTGTGGTGCAAGTCGAATCTAGAGTGGATCTCCCTGGTGAGGCCGAATCCCACATCGATCTACCCGCTGAGGTCGAAATCCAGGAGGAGCAAGACAACAACATTGGTTCCAGCTCTGCTAATGCTGGGACAGACCAACCTTTCCTGAGGCACATGTTGAGGCGCATGATGCGACAAGGTGCAAACATGGATGAAGTTCTCGAGACCATCAGGATTTTCGAGGAAGCCCATGAGGAGATCCGCAACTACCTCAGGACTCACGCGTTGCACTTTGTTGGATATGTTGGATCCGGATGCGGCTCTGCCGATGCTGGAGACAATGAAGACTCGGTGCTAGAGGCAATCGGAACAAACACCGACTGACCCGCATCTTCGGATGATTCGATGACATCGGCGGATTTCTGAAAGTTCTCTACGGAATATGAAGAGGAGTTTAACTCCAAAGCTGCAGAAGAAGGAGAAGCCATGGACGAAGGATCCAGAGAAAACTCTCTCAAAGTGCAGGAAGACATGGATCTCGAAGATAATCCCGATGTCCACATGTCCGAACGTACCGCTCAGACCTTGACTCTGGGAAACGGACCCAAAGCCGCCTTTGCGACCGGCGTTGCCAAGAAGGCAAAGAAGAAGAACAAGACCCCGACAAAAGAACTTCCAACAGAAGAAGTGATTTCCGAGGAGTATGAGGAAGACTCGGATGGAGAATTAATCTTAGAAGAGCCCAAAGAATCTTCGGTGGATGGACACGTGGTCAATGTAGGTGCCCGTAAAATCATCGATGCTGCATTAACTACACCTATCCCTACAGCGGCAGAACTTACTGCTGAAGAGCTGCAGGAAAGGGCTCAGGCCCTAGAAGCTTGTCGCCAAGTACTCCTAGATGAAGCCAACAACATCGAGGAAGAGAAGAAGCACATAACTACTGTAGCGAAGTATATCTCTCTGCAGCATTAGAAGACCTAGAAACGACACGCACGTGACAATCAATTTCCAGAAATCCACAAGGTTCTCTTTGAGGGAGAACTAGGGATGCCTCGACTCGACAGCAAGGGAGATCAGGTCTACCCAACACCAGTGCAAAACACTACCACGGCTCAAGATATGGTGGCAAATAATCCAGGCCCAGAACAAGTCCGATTGGGTATTAAGCTACTCACCAAGGGTCTGGATCAGCAGAAGGTCGCGATGTCCAGGAGCGGAAAATTGGTCTCTCAATCTGACCAATGTTGCACGGATCCGTCCTAGAGTGAAAAAAGACCCCAACGGGTTCCGGAACAGCATCACCGTTCCGACCATCGGGGAGACAACTACTAAAGAATCGGATCTTCAGGGCAGCACCACAGAACTACACGTGACTGGTGCAACATTACTCCGACCGCGGAGCAAGAAGCAATTGTTGCACTGTATCCGAGAAATCCTCCCCGGCGAGAGTCAAATGATCGTAGGGAAGAAGATAAAGAGAAACGTAGGGAGGAGGACCGACAAAGAATGCCACCTCCTAGACACTCGAGCCGTCCGGCTGAGCCCCATGGCGGTGGGAGTGACAGATGAAGGAACCATGGACACCGGGCCGAGTCAAGCCGGCAGGGGGCTCGTCGCAATGAAGTCCCTTCCCGAACCCGGAATAATGACGCTTCGGATGGAGGCTAGCGATCAGCCGGAAACAATCCACCCTCTCCACCAAGAAGCCATCACAACGGCTCTCAAGGAGGCCAAGGAGGGCGTCGTGGCGGAGGAGGTGGTGGCAGAAGCCGAAGTCCGGCTCCAAGGCACCGTAGCTATAGCGAACAACCAAGACATCGTGTATTCGACAACCAAATGACGCGAGACACCAGATTAACTCCAACATAGAGGCGCGGTGCTATGATTCGGATAATATCTACGTAGGTCCAAAGTTCTTCGGACCGTGTATTCGACAAACAAACTTCCCAGAAGGATTTGCTATCTCAAGACACATCCAACCCTACGATGGTGTGGCTTGGCGAGATACTTGGCTCCAGGATTTTTTCCAGGCTTGCTGCATCGCCAAAGGAGGAAATAGCTTGGTCGCTACCCGATATCTCCCACTTATGTTGCGGAAGATGGAACGATCATGGCTCAATGAACTTTTGGAGAACACCATCCACAACTGGTATGACATGCAAAGTGCGTTCTTTTAGAATTTCGAAGGCACATATCGGAGGCCCTGTACGATCGGAGATCAACATCGTTGCACCCAGAAAGCCAGAGAAACTTGCAGAGATTACCTCGGATGATGGATCAACACCAAGAACTCCTATGAAGGAGTAAATGACCAAACTGCGATCGAAGCTTTCATTGCAGGACTTCCAATTGGTTTACTACGTCATCGCTTAAGGTTACCGATTTGGGAGAGAGGATAGAAATAGTGAGAAAGTATGCAGATGCTGACGAAGATATAGAGGGATTACTGAATGCCCTAGCTGTGCCACAGTCGGCAAAGCAACCAAAGCAGCAAGCTCATAAGCGGAAGAACACCTCAGAAAAAAACCCAACGTGGAAATGGCAGTGGTCACTACTACTTTCAGGTCTGGAGGATGAGGAGGGCACAACGGTGGCTGCGGACGCGGTCGTGGGACATCAAGAGTCCAGGGTAGAGGAGACCAGCAACCTAGCAAAAGCTATTCCTGGGTCGAGATTGCTAATAACCCTTGTGTGCATCACTTAGATGCTAGTGGGGGCTCGTCTCACACAAACACCGAGTGTCGTTTTAATGACGAAATCAAGAAATACAATACCACTGGCTACAGGGCTAAGCGGAAGAAGGGAAAGAAGAATCCCAAAAAACAGAATAGACCACGGAAGATTCCAAGCTGGAGGAAGCTAACCCTTCAAATCCCAAGCCGGATGGACAAAAAAACTTCCCAACGAAGAAAGACACTTAGGTCACTTACCTTGGATCTCAACCAGCTAAGGTCAAGAAAGCAGTTCTGCATGAGCTCAACACAATTGTTCCCGCTGTCCCACAATTTCTGGATTGGTTGGAAGTAGAAATCACCTTTGACCATGTTGATCATCTACCTAAGTTACATAGGCGAGGAAAATATGCCTTAGTCGTCAATCCACTTATTGATGGCTATGGTTTATCCAAGACTCCCATGGTCGGCGGTAGCAGCATCAATATTCTCTATGTCGAAACACTATGCCGAATGAGGATCTTAGAGACGCAGCTGAATCACAGCTCTGTGATCTTTCACAGAGTTGTCCTAGGAGAAGCAAATTCCCTAGGAGAGATTACTTTGGATGTTACTTTTCGAACTCCAAAGAACTATAGGACAAAGGCACTTTCCTTCGAAGTGGTCCTGTTCAAGAGCGCGTACCCTGCTATATTCGGATGTCCAGCTTACTATGCTTTTATGGCTCGTCCGTGTTACATTTACAATATGATGAAAATTGCAGGTCCCAAAGGCGTGATCACCATCAGGGGAGACCCGAAGAAGGTGTGAGAGTGCGAGGACAGAAATGCCACCTTTGCTGAAGTCGTGCTACACGCCCAGGAGTACTAGGAGATCAAGAAAACCATTGATCCGTCCGAGATGCCCACGACGAAGAAGGAGGTGACAAAGACGAATCTAGAGTTCAAGGCATCAGAAGAGACGAAGAAGACGTCGTTGAAGGATGATGGCCCCTCCAAGGTGACCTAGATAGGTGTAGGCCTAGATAGCGCATAGGAAAGCATGCTCGTCAAGTTCCTCCAAGCAAATCAAGATATCTTCGCATGGTAGCCGTCTGACTTGACCGGAGTACCTAGGGAACTTTCCGAGCACTCTCTAAATGTACACCTGAACACTAAACCCGTCAAATAGTCCCTACGATGTTTTGGCGATGAATAGCATAAGGCAATAGCTAAGGAACTAGCCGGGCTCGAGTTAGCCGGATTCATAGAAGAGGTCATCCATACTGATTCGTCGGCCAATCCTGTAATGGTCCCTAAAAAGGACACCACTGATTTAAGCATGTGTGTTGATTATACTGCCTTGAACAAAGCTTGTCCCAAAGATCCATTCGCTCTGCCTAGAATTGATCAAGTTATTGATTCTACGGTAGGCTCGGAACTCCTCTGTTTTCTCAATGAATATTCCGGTTATCACCAAATCCGGATGAAGGAATCCGACAAAGTCAAAACTTCAATCATAACCCCCTTAACCTTTTGTTTTGTTACGATGCCCTGTGGGCTCAATAACACATGAGCTACGTACCAATGCACTATGTAGCATTGCCTCCACGACCAAATCGGACACAATGTGCATGCATAGGTGGATGACATTGAGGAAACATTAATTTCCGACTTGGAGGAAACGTTCACCAATTTATGAAAATACAACATAATGCTTAACCTGAAGAAGTGTTTCTTTGGAATACTAGCCGGAAAATTGTTAGGCTTCATCGTGTCTCAAAGAGGCATAGAGGTGAACCGAGACATAATTAAGGCTATACTCAATATTTTCAGGCCAACTCGCCTGAAGGATGTTCAAAGACTAACTGGTTGCATTGCTGCAGTCAGTCGGTTTGTAAGTCGGCTGGGCGAAAGATCCGCACCACTTTACAAGCTCCTGAAAAAGACCAAAAAGTTTGTTTGGACTGACGAAGCTGAAGTTGGACTACAAGACCTGAAAGCAGTACTCTCATTTGCAGCACCGGAACCATGGGAACCGATGTTGCTCTATCTCCCTACAACAAACATTCATCAGTGTCGTCGTGGTGGTGGAGAGACCAGAGGAAAATCAGGAACACCTGGTGCAGCGTCCGACTTACTATCTCAGCGAGGTCCTAACTGAATCAAAGCAGTGATATGCGCACTATCAAAAGCTGGGTTATGGTGTGTTTTTTGCATCTCGTAAGTTACGGCATTATTTTCAGGAACATCCTTTACCATGGTGAGCACAACTCCCATGAGAGATATAATCAACAACAACTATGCTACATGACGTGTCGCAAAATGGGGCATAGAGCTTTCATGTTTCGACATTGGGTATAAACCTCGTATAGCAATCAAATCCCAAATCCTCGCTGACTTTGTTGCTGATTGGACAGAGAAAACGGAAAATATGAACCTTCCAGAGTCGTAATACTGGACCTTACATTTTGATGGGTCTAAGGCGCTCGGGGGCTCGAGGGCTAGCGTGGTGCTCAAATCACCCCAAGGAGATAAACTTTTCTATGTGTTGTAGATCCACTTCACGGCGATGAATAACATTGCCGAGTATGAAGCACTGTTGCATGGAATCAGGATTGCTATAGATATCAACATTTGACGTTTGATGTGTTACGGAGATTCGGATCTTATTGCCCAACAGGATTGCTATAGATATCAGCATTTGACGTTTGTAATGCGAATAAACACATGGAAGCATATAGAGCTGTCACGGATGAACTATCTAAATTGTTCGAAGGGTTTGAGGTTCAGCACATCCCTCGAATAGAAAATGAGGAAGCAGATGCACTATCTCGTATAGGCTCTGCACGGAAAAAGGTCCCGGATGACGCTTTTTTGGAGCACCTTAAAGTTCCCTCTATAAAAGGAGTAGACGAGGAATATCCGAACAAATCCGACTCATCTTTAGTAGCAGTTCTTGCTATAATTCCCTGCTGGACACAACCCTACCTTGATTACTTTGTACATGGAAAATTACCCGAAGACGAGGTTCTGAGCCGGCAGATTGTCCGACGAGCAAAAGCCTATACTATAATTAACAGTGAGCCCTATAAGCGGAGCGTGTCAGGGGTCTTTCAGCGCTGTGTATCTCTGGATGAAGGAGTGGAAATCTTACGAGAAATCCACAAAGGGGAATGTGGGAACCATGCTGCAGCCAAATATTTAGTGGCAAAAGCTTTCCCACACGGTTTTTTTCTAGCTTACAACCAAGGAAGATGACGAACGGCTGGTCAAGACGTGCAAAGGCTGCCAAAAGTATACCAAACATTCTCACGTTCCTGCTGATCAGTTGCGAACAATACTTATAACATGGCCTTTCACGGTCTAGGGGCTTGACATGGAAGGACCGTTTAAACAGGCTCCAAGTAGATTTACTCATCTATTGGTGATGGTGGATAAATTCACAAAATGAATTGAGGCTAAACCTGTCACCAGTTGTGATGGCGCAACAACTAGAAGATTTGTCGAGGATATCATAATCCGACACGGTTATCCGCATAGCATTATCACGAACAATGGGAGTAACTTCTCTATGGGAGAGCTTGCCGAATTTTGCAACGAACAAAATATCCGGCTTGACATTGCATTAGTCGCACAACCGCAGGCTATGGACAAGTCGAAAGAGCAAATGGTTTAATCCTACAAGGCCTAAAACCAGACTCGAAGAACCACTACGACGTGCTGCGGGGGCTTGGGCAGAGGAATTTCCTTCTGCGATATGGAGTTTGTGAACAACTCCTAACAGGTCAACTGGATACACACCTTTCTTCTTGGTCTATGGTGCATAAGCAATTGTTCCTAGTGATATGATTCATACTTCTCCCCAAGTTGCTGCGTATATTGAGGAGGATGCCGAAATTTCTCGACAAAATGATCTCGATTTAATCGAAGAAGTTCGCGTCATTGCTGAGATGAGATCAATAGCCTATCAGCAGAAGTTACGCTAGTATCATTGCTAGAGAGTCATAAACCGGTCTTTCAATAAGGGCGATTTGGTTCTCCGGCTTGTGTAGAAAAGAAACCACAAACTTTCCCCATTATGGGAAGGGCCATTTTTAGTTAGACAAGTATTGCACAATGGTTTTACTATCTAATTGATTTGCGGCTAGTCAAAGAAATACCTGTTACTAAGAAAAGAAAGAGAGCTGGAGGCACTACGGACCCAGAAGAATTAGACAGACTATGGAGTATTGCTGAGCTACGACCCTTTATGGAATATCTTTCTTTGTAATCATATATGTGAACATGTTCAATGAGAAATAAAGTATTGGTTGCCTCATTTTTCTGAGAAGTTTTATATTGCCATCTTATTTCCGAAAGATCATGTCACAGTCAAAAATCCCAGAATACTTGAAAGTACTTTATTCTCATGTTTGTTCTTGTTAAGATTTCCGATTCTAAAATTCGTACCTTCAGGTATAAATCTAAATTGTCTAGTTTGTACTTTGGTTATTTATCTGATTGCCGGATGCGGGCATTTTCCGATTAGTGAATTGTTGGTACTGGAAGCTAGCTTTGTTTCCGAGTTTAAACTAGTATAGCAATTGAGCTCCGTTGCTCAGCAAAGTTTCTGTGCTGAAAGTTGGCCGGCTCACTAAAGGGATGAGGCAGAAAGCCAGATAAACGATAAGTACAGAAAAAACATAAGTGCTTGTGTAAACATTTCAGACGCATAAAATTAAAGCGAAAAGTGCTAAATAGAAATAACAAATAGCAAAAGTATTATACTACTTATTTACAACCCGAATTATTTTCATAATAACACATTGTTTTTTGGATGCTCTACGATGCAGGGGGAGAGGTAGGAGCTGCTGGCTCACTGAAGACATCAGCCTCGCCTTGATATCTTTCCGAGACGTTCAAATCCGAAACGGTTTGTTCGTCGTCGGAGACTTCTGCTGTTACTTCGGGAGGTGAAGGAGGCGTCTCCACGTGAGTGAAGAAAGGAGTGTTGTAGCTGGTTAAGTCAGCTACGTGGCACCCATATCCAGCACAGAAGTCCATGATGGCTTTGATGTCCTGCTCCTGTCCGTCTTCATCCACAGTCGAATACCCTCTGGTTACTTGCCAGATTTCCATGCTTCCATGGTGACTCATAACCTTGGTGAGAGCGTTCTGCGCTGCGGTTCGCGCATATGGCATGTTCTAGTCTTGGATGAGCTGGGGCATCTCCTTGGCCTTGTCTCGCACTTCAAAGCCGGACATTCTATGCATGTCCAGAACCTTGAGAACTTCGCCAATATCCTCCAAGGATTGGCATAAATCATGAAGTAAATCGCCGGCTTGGGTAAGCCGTCTAGTGCAAGACTCCGTGGAGGCTGAATCCAGTAACTTCAGAGGACATGTGCATGTAATGCAAACGGTTAGTAAGATAAATCCGAGCTCCAAGAGTCAGAAAAGGCAGAAAGTCAGAAAGGGGGAAACATACCAAAGATGACATCATCAACTTTGGTCTTCTCTTTCCGTAGCTCTGGAGTTCAGCCTAGAGTGCCTCGGTGATGTCCTTCTCTCTGAACAAAGCATCGTTGATGCCCAAGATCTTTTGATCCTAGGCCGTGATCCTTCGATCACGTTCGTTGATGACCATATAAGAGGATTCAAGAATTTGAGCAATGCTCCGTTCATGATCCGCCTTCAACTTGTCCAACTCCCGACGTAAGTTGGTGTTCTCCACCTCCAGGGTCTTTAGATTTTCGGATTCTTCAATCATAGCACATGATTGCTTTACCAGTGCTATAATCAAAAAGAACAAACAGTTGAGTAAATAATTCGACTATGAAATAAAGGGCAAGGTTTGAGTACTAGAATGTTTACCTTCATCCTCATCCCTTAACACTTTTAACTGAACATTTTCATGTCGGAGAGCTCTGATCTCTCTCCACTTGTTACAGATATTCTTCAACAATTCCTGGTTATACGAATTAACTTTCTGTAAGTCAGAATACCCAGAGTCAGAAGTCTACCAAAGACTCGGGCTAATATTTTGACTAATATCAGCACGAGCCTTGGGGGCTACACTAGTTCATTCTTTGGCATCCTAGGGAAGCATAAATCCGGATTGTCTACCCAACTTCATGCTTGGGGGCTAGATGATATGATATGAAATAAAGTAAAAAAGGTGAGTTGGAATTCGACTTACATGATGTTCATGGGTGAGTTTGCTTAAGCTCATAGACACCTTGGTGCTAACCTTCTCAGCGAGGGACAGCGGGACTACTGGTGGCGGCGGCAGCACACCGGTTCTCAGCCCTTCGTGGTGAAGATGGATTTGCTCAAGGATTTTGGAGTACTTGATGTCCTCCGCTTCTTATGCCTCTTCCTCAGTAGTAATATTCCGGCTTTCCAAGCATTGCTGGGCTAGCCGTTGGATCTCCTCCACAGACTTCTGAGTAATGCCATGTTTGGCAAGACCTCTGTCGAGGGATCATTACCTGAAGAGGGTTCACCATTATCAAAACCTGAGCCACCCATGGTGATGTTAGTTTGTGATCTGAGGATCGCTGGATCTGCTTGTTGAGCCGATCTTCTGCGACGGTCGGAGATGGAATATTCTCCGGAGCCGCAGAAGGCTGGGGGCAGGAGTCGGAGGTGTTGTGGTAGGAGAAGTCAAATTCAGCTTCAACTGGTGCAGGGGCTTTGAGGAGCCACCTTTCCCCTTGCCTTTGGTGAGTTGTTTAACTCTGAAAAGGTAATAGAACAAAGAACATTACATCTCGGAAAGAATTAAGTCATATAATACAGAAACCTTGTGAGGAAAGTTACCTATTCACAATGGGCACCTCCTTTGTGCCAATAGCAACTGTCGAAGCCTTATGCTTTTGGGTAAAGGTCTCCGGCAGTGGAATCAATTCTCCATCATCCTGAGAAATCTTCGGAGGATATCCCTCGAGAGGAGCAAGCTCCGACTCGGGGAGGTCAGGAAGCTGAAAAGAAGAAATATCTCGGTATTGCGAAAAGAGACAATAATGTAAAAATGAACACATAATTTAAGTTACTGCTAGAAACTTACCGGTACCACAGGATCTTCAGCCGTATGCATATCCAAAGACAGCTCCGGGATTTTCTTCTTGATACGCTCCCTTATCAACCACTTGATTTGGGACTCGTATTGCTTATCCGTGTAAGGGAGGGAGAAGATCCAGAGAGTATCATTTTTGCATGCGGTGATGGAATGCATAAGCTGGTCACCATGGTGTTGGAGGGGCTGGATTCAGTGTGCCACCCACCAGTGAACCAAGTCGGACCCCTTAAGGCCCGTGTGCTTCATAAAATATTCAATGTGCCTCTTGGCAAGAAGCAGATCATTACTGAGCCGGCAAAGCAGCAGCTTTGCCGGCAGCAGGAATATCCTTGTGATAAAAGATGGTGGAAGACCACTGTTTCACCGACTCACTAGCCTTAATTCGAGGATAGACGCGCTCTCTCCTAATGGAAAAAATAATGGTTCTTGTAATGTATGGATTACCGGCAATGATAGAGTTTCTCCAGGTATGAAAATAAAACCGAAAAAGAGTGAGACTTGGCCTAATGCCGAGATACCCCTCGCACAAAGAAGCGTACACGCTCATCTCCAAGAGAGAGTTCGGGGAAAGATGATGGAGTTGAACTCCGTAGTGATCTATCACCTCAGAAAAGAAATCTAAGGGAGGGAAACTCAAACCTCTATCGAGGTGGGTGCCGAAGTGCACCCGCTCGTCGGCGCGAGGGGTAGGGACAGTTTGGCCATAATCGCTCCACCAATCGTCGGCGTGGAGGAGTCCTTCGTTCTCCATGACATGGACCTTGGCGTCATCCAAGAAGCAAGGGATCCAGACCCCACGGAAGCTCTCCTTTCTCCGCTACTGTAGCCGTCGCTACCATCGCCGCCACGCCGGAAGATGAAGTCTTAGCCATGGTTCCGTGGGCTGGTGACCAGGGATGGGTGGCGCTATAAGATTTTTGGGAGGCAAGAGGAGCTTTGTTTCATGGGAAGTGTTGGGAAGAAAGAAGCGACACAAATGCTAGGTGAAGAGAAGAGGGAGAGAATCTCAACCCCTTATATCCTTCGTCCGTACCAAGATTCATGCAATGTGTACAGTAACCGTGCCACATGTCGCGGAAGGAGCTGGATAACCCCCCCCCCCCCCCCGCGATGATTACGCTGCCTTGATCTCCACGCACAAATTAAACGACGCCTCGGTTCTACAACAAGCGGACCCACCAACGGTCGTGCTGACGGGATTGTTTGTCAGTGACGTGACTTGACCATGACTGGTGTCAGATTCCGTCAGAGACCAAGTTCCGACTTAGTTTGAATTTCGAGCTGGAAAACCCGAATAATGTATTCATAGGTCCAACTCATTTGAGACCCTGATCCTATCCTTTATGTTGAACTTTTAGGAAACCTTCAAAATTTCGCAAGCTAAAGATCAAGCTAGACGATGATGAAATCCGAATTTGGATCTTGGAGGCTTCCGGGGGCTGCTGGTGGGGATATACTTTTCGGGTATCCTCATTGTGCCTCACTGACCAGGGTGGCCCACTTCGGGTTAGATATTTGCTTCACGGGCGACCCAGTCAGGGAGAAGAGACGGAGTCCAGTGCGGCTACGGGAAGGCCTAGAAGGATTACTGACATAGGCCTGTAGTGTTACTTGTAGTTCAAGATGTACTCTGTAACCGACTCCTAGTCATTACTGGATAGGTCTTTCCTATAAACCCTAGGACGGATATCTATATAAGCCGTCCTAGGGTAAGCCTTTAGGGCACCCTGACAATAGTCAACAATCTCAACTCGCATAGGCGAAACCCTTGTAACCCATAATCCGACTATGCCGTATTACTGGATTGCTAGCAGGAGTAGGATCCATCCAAAGCCGGCGGATTCGAACCTGGGTAAACTTGTGTGCTCACCGTCCCAGAATACCGTACATCTCACACCCCTCTTTTCCACACACCTCGAGGACCCCCTCATGGCGTACTTGTCATCAATCCGATGACAGTATCAAGTCTCTCAAGCTTTGCTGAGTTGTAAGCTTAAGGATGGTGATCCACTGAGTCCGCATGTAATAAAGATGGTTGGTTACGTGCAGTCTTTGGAGAGGCTAGGCTGCCCCATTAGCGAAGAGATTGATACAGACATAATTCTAAACTCTCTTCCTAGTGCATATGGCGAGTTCATCTCGAACTACCACATGCACGATATGGATAATAAGCTCACTGAATTACATGGGATGCTCAAGTAGGCAGAGGCTGATCTCAAGAAGGGTGTAAGTCAAGTGTTGATTGTAGAGAATAAGGCTAAGTTTAATAAGAGTTCTTGGACTAAGAAGAAAAAGGCTAAGTCAGGAGGTAATGCTTAGGATTCGATCCCAAGCGTTTCCTCGGTGACTAAGCCATCTCCTTCAGCTGGATCCACCTTCTTCTATTGCAAGGCAGATGACCACTCGAAGAGGAATTGCAAGTATTTGGCTGACAAAGCCAAGAGTGGAGGTGTGACTTCCAACTCAGGTACGCTTGTGTCCAATATTATAGACATTTATCTTGTCGATGCACCTAATAGTTCTTAGGTATATGATACCAGATCTATAATCCATGTCTGCAACTCGTTGTAGGGACTAGTAAGAACTAGGAGCATGGCAAGATGCGAGGTTGACATTCGAGTCAGCAACAAAGTGACAGTCGCCGCATTGGAAGTCGGCACGATGCAACTTCATTTACCTTCAGGATTCTTAATGGAGCTAAATAATTGTTATTATGTTTTGGTTCTTAGTCGAAACATTATTTCTGCCTCATGTTTGATGAGACAAGGATATGAGTCTAATATTAAGAACAATGGTGTTTTTTATATTTGAATGGTATGTTTCATGGCTTTGCGCCTGTCTAGGACGGGTTATTTATTTTGAATCTTGATGGTGAATCGGTCTATAATATAAATGTGAAAAGTTTGAAACCAAATGATCTGAATATGACTTACTTTTGGCACTACCAACTTGATCATATAAGTTGGAAACGCACGAAGAAGCTCCATGATGATGGACTCCTAACTTCGTTCAACTTGGAGTCGTTCGAGACATGCGAATGCTACCTACTCGGCAAGATGACCAAGACCCATTTTGTAAAGAGTTGTGAAAGGGCATCCGACTTATTGGGACTTGTACATAGTGATGTATGTGGCCCAATGAGCACGACAGCCAAAGATGGGTATGAGTACTTCATTACCTTCACTGATGATTTGAGTACATATGTATATGTCTACTTGATGAAACATAAGTCGGAAGCCCTTGAAAAGTTCAAAGAATTCCAGAATGAAGTACATAATCAACTCGGCAAGAAAATAAAGTTTCTTCAGTCGGACCGAGGAGGCGAGTACATGAGCCACGAGTTTGATGACCATCTAAATAATTTTGGAATAGTTCCTTAGCTCACTCCACCGGGAACACCGTAGAGAAATGATGTGTTGGAAAGGAGGAATTCGACCTTGTTGGACATGGTACGATCAATCATGAGTCAGAAAGATCTATCTCTATCATTTTGGAGTTATTTTCTAAACACTTCAGCATTCACACTAAACAGAGTACCATCAAAATCGGTAGAGAAGACACCGCGTGCGATGTGGACGAGCAAAAGGCCAAGTTTGTCTTTTCTTAAGATTTGGGGTTGTGAAGCATTTGTCAAGCGACTTCATTCGGACCATCTTACAGCCAAATTGGATAAGTTTGTTTTCGTGGGTTATCCGAGGAAAACCTTGGGTTAGTACTTCTACAACCAAGAAGAGGGCAAAGTGTTTGTCGCTTAGAACAGTGTCTTCCTTGAGAAAGAGTTTCTCGGTAGGGGACTCAGTGGGAGAACCATGCAGCTCGAAGAAATTCGAGAGAAACCGGTCAGTAGAGAATCGACAAAAGCCTTGGAGGTTGAGCCGGCCGTGGTAGCTGAGCCAGTAGATGCGCCGACACTGCGAAGATCGGCCAGATTGCGAACTATTAGTGATGTGTTACTATTCGACAGTGATGAGCCGGCAACTTATTTAGAAGCAATGGTGGGATCTGATTTTGAGTCTTGGCTTGGAGCCATGAGATCCGAGTTAAAGTCCATGGATGAAAATCAAGTTTGGAACTTGGCTGATCTGCCGGACGGTGCAAGACCCGTCGAGTGCAAATGGGTCTTTAATAGGAAAACTGATATGGATGGAAATGTTTCGATCTATAAAGCATGGCTTGTCATGAAGGGGTTCCAAAAAGTTCAAGGAGTTGACTACAGTGAGACTTTCTCACCCGTAGCGATGCTTAAGTTAGTTCTGATCATGTTAGCTATAGCATCCTATTGCGAGTATGATATATGGAAGATGGATGTCAAAATGGCTTTCCTTAATGGAAAATTAAGAGAGGACATGAATATGATACAGCCCGAGGGTTTTGTCGATCTAGCTAATGCTGACAAGGTATGCAAACTTCATAAATCCATTTATGGGTTGAAGAAAGCATCTCGGAGTTGGAACATTCGCTCTGATGAGGTAGTCAAATCGTTTGGCTTCATCAAGAGTGAGCATGATTCTTGTATATTCAAGAAGTTTAGTGGGAGCAAAGTGAAATTTCTGATCTTATATGTGGATGACATATTACTTATTGGAAATGATGTCCAGATGTTGCAAGAAACTAAGGAGTCATTCGAAAGGAGTTTCTTAATGAAGGACTTGGGTGAGGCAACTTACATTCTAGGAATCAGGATCTATAGAGATAGATTGGGAATCTCATTGGATTGAGTCAGAGTACATATTTGGACAAAGTGTTGATGAAGTTCAACATGGAATTGTCTAAGAAGGGGTTCTTACCGATGTCCCATGGTGTAAAACTTAGCAAGACTCAGTGTCCTTCGACAACTGATGGGCGAAGTCGGATGAGTGTGATTCTATATGCTTCCGCAATCAGATCCATCATGTATGCCATGATTTGTACTAGGCCAAATGTTTACTATGCTCTAAGTGTTGTGAGTAGATACCAGGCTGACACTGGAGAAATCCACTCGGAAGCGGTTAAGAACATCCTTAAGTACTTGAGAAGGACTAAGGATGTGTTCCTAGTTTATGGAGGTGAGGTTGAACTCGGTGTAAAGGGTTACATGGATTCGAGTTATCTCTTGACTCAGATGATTCTCATTCGCAATCTAGATACGTGTTTGTAATGAATGAAGGGGCTATGAGCTAGAAGAGTTCTAAGTAAGAGACTATGTCTGCATGTACAATAGAGGGTAAGTATATTGCTACCTCAGAGGCGGCAAAGGAAGACGTTTGGATGAGGAACTTCCTGATGGATCTTGGTGTGGTTCAGGGCTTGACCAATCCATTAGACGTGTATTGTGACAACAATGGTGCTATTGTACAAGCCAAGGAACCTAGAAAACACTAGAAGAACAAACATATACTCATGCGGTGCCACCTGATTCACCATTTTGTGGATCAAGGTGATATCAAGTTATGCAAGGTACACACGGATGTAAACATTGCGGATCCATTGACAAAGCTGCTTCCACAGCCTAAGCATGAGGCGCATGTAAGAGCCATGGGCATTAGATGCCTAGAAATGTTATGTTGGGATGATTCACTCTAGTGCAAGTGGGAGACTGTTGGGAATATGCCCTAGAGGCAATCATGTATGATGTAATTCCCAATGTAATCATAAAGTAATAAAGTTGTCCTTGTATGAACATCAGATATATATCATTGATTATGTGATTCAGTTGTGGAACTATATATTCATGTTTGTTCATACTAGATGTCCTTAGTCATTGAGGTTGTGCTAGACACACAATTAGACTAATGTGCAAGTTGGATGATGACACGGTTCAACTTGTCATGGGCATGGTGATGCTATTCCGACTTACACGGACTTGGCTATAGAGTTTAGCAAGTTGGACTGACCCACCGTTGCGATGCAACGAGCAAGTTGTCATTTTCAGTCTCAAGCAATGGAATTCTTCGACCTGATGTGATCGCACGATCCGAGTTGTGGATATCTAGCTTAGGTTCTATCAAATGTTGTTCCGTAAATGGGTAGTTATAAAGGTAGAGTTCGGGCTGGTTGTGAAGCAAGCTGCGTGACGTGGATTATCAAGATGGGATTTGACCCTCCGTAATGGAGAGATATTCTCTAGGAACTCTCGTGTGATATGATTCGGAAACATGGCCATGCGCGACTTGATTAAGTGTTAACCAAGGAGTCGGACTAAGTGTTAGTCCAGTAAATCGTATATCATGGAACGAGAAGAGGGAGTCAAGCTATTAAAGGGATGGCAACTACTCGCCTATAGCTTGACAAGGTATATCGTGAGGAAAAGGGAATTGGACGAAAGTCACATTGAGAAAGGTTCATCTTCTAAATTTACGGCGCTTGGGAGTTGGCACGTCTTGCTAGAGGCCGCTACCAACTATCGACTCTGTCGTTGTATTGGGAATATCAATACATGAGAAGGTTAGATAGATGTGTGGGGACTAGCAGGGAAGGTCTCAACGGCGTCTGCAGGCAGGACTGGATACGAGCAAGTGTAACGGGACACAAGAAGTATCTAGGTTTGGAGCCCTCGTGGTGAGGTAAACCCCTACTCCTGCCGATCTGACTATGGGTAGAATACGGGGTACAATCGCTCCTTGAGCTGTATGAACTAGCTACCTCTTAAATGCTCAGCCCTTGCTACGAGAGCCGTGCCCCTCCTTATATAGGAAAAGGGGCAGCGGTCTCACTAGCCAGTCCGGCTGGTGGGTCCCATAGGCGGGCCCTAGCAGGATGGTCATCTACAGTACTCGGTAACGTATGTCATGTCGAAATAAAAGTCGTGTGGGTCATCGTGGGTACAGTGAACGCCATGTGAGCCTGTCGTCTGTATCCGGCCGTTGTGCCCACGTCACCAGCAAAGTCTTCGGTATGGCCTCGTTGTTGTGGGTCTTCTCGCTGTACCAGGGCATACCATGCACTATGCAGAATGTCGCCTTGTCCTCTTGATTGCGCTCAGCTATGTCCATGTAGCCGGCTTCATATATTGCCGGCTCTCCTGGTTTCGGCTACCGGCGATCTGCTAGCCGAACGCCAGCCGCCTGCCCTAGTTCTTGTTTGGTTGGGGTATTTGGGGGTCATCCCCTCGACACTAGCCCCCGACCACATGTGGATTTCGTTGTTAGGTGAAATGTGCACGTGCTCCCTCTTGTGTTTGAAATTTGTGCCTGGCGGCCGCCTGACTGTTGTGCTACCCATAACGTCACGTCACGTCGCACATCATGCACGTCGCCTCGAGAACCGCCGTCTGTCGTTTTGGTTTATGGCCCAGGATCTCTTGTGCATTCAGCGCCAGCGCAGAAGATCTAGAGCGGTGTCGGGGGAGTAGCGCAGTTCGGTGGATGCCACATGGCGCGGTAGACAGTTGCTCTCCCAAGGATTTAAAAGGCCACCCGGGGGAACCGGTCCCCACTTCCACTCGTTGCTTCCTCACTGCCTCCTTGCGCCCTCGCTACCTCGCCGTTGCTTCTGCCGGACTTAGTCGCGTCGCCCGCTTAGCATTGCCGGCGACACGGGCCACTGCTTCTCAGAAACCATCACCACGGCGGATGAAGTCGTTATGCCCTCGGAGTATGACACCTGGTGTGGGTCCTCTGTCATAGAGGACAACATCACCAAGTATCGTGCCACCCATGTGCTGCCGCAGGTGACGGAGGTGAAGGTGCGGCTCACGCCGCTGCAGGAGGAATTGCTACACTCAGAGGAGGGGAGTGGGTGATCTTCCTCTCCCACCTCACGCGTGGCTTCGCCTTGCCCGTGTACCCCATCTTCCTCAATTTTCTATCTTTCTCTGATCTCCACCTCCACCACCTCGGCGCCAACGCCATCGACACCCTCGTGCACTTTGCATCTTTCTGCGAGTGCTACCTCGGGATCCAGTCGGATCTCGGGCTCTTATGCTGGCTCTTCCGCATTCGGCCATAGGTCCAGTTCACGTAGGGCCCGTTGGTCGCCTGCCCTGGAGCGTCGATCTACTCCCTCTTGTAGATCGTCTACCCCAAATTCAAGCTCCAGGATACGGTCTGACTGTGACAGAAGTCATATTTCTACATCAGCAATGTCACTGAGGTCGACTGGATCAACCTGCCGGCCTTCCAGGACGTGGCGTCCAGATGGCAGCACTAGGACTTGAAGATCCATGGCAACAAGGAGGAGATGGATGCGATGACGCACCAGATGCGCTCCCTCATCACAGCCGACATCACTGGCCTAGACATCACGCTTAGCTGGATGTCCTGACCGATGATGCCACTGCAGCAGCGCGCCCACAAAATGTGGTACTACTCTGGCTGGCTGGACCACACCCGGTTGTCTCGCCGTGATCCCCGCTACCACAACCTGAAGGAGTGGGTGTGGACGATCACCAAGTAGAGGACTGGAGGTTAGGGCAGGCCCCATACAACCGTGACAACCATGCGCCCTAGGTAAGTTTTATTATCCAGCCGGTACTTTCCGTCTTCTCTTCTGCTCTTTTCATCCGGCGAACTCTTTTTCTTCTTTTTTTCTAACAAAACTACCCCTGCATCATCCAGGAAGAGGGCAAGATCCCCCTCCAGCACTTCACGCCTGACCTCCCCGATCCGTGCGCACGCCGGTCTGGTGACGAGTCGGATGGTGACGCCGATGCCTTCCCTAATCAAAACGACGAGCCGGCGCACGACCCCCACGCGCTAGTCAACAAGGAGGAGGAGGCCGCCTCGGCTCCTGAATTGACCCGGCGCCGAGCAATGGACGACGGCTCTAGCATGTCCGGTGCGGGGGGGAAGCGGATCTAGCCAGCCTCCAGTGGAGGAGCCGGCTGCAAAGAGGAGCCGGACCGACGCCCCGCCCCAGAGCTGGCTTGGCTGAAAGAAGACGCCACCGTCGGTGGTTCAAGGTTAAGGCTTTCTTGTGCTCCCTTTGTCTTGCTCTTCTTTTCGTTTGGTCTTCTTGCGTGATCCTTCTTCTTGTTGTTTTCTTATTTTCCTTTATTTTTGCAGCTCGCTTGTCTCCTTCGGCGCTGCCAGCCCGGCTCGGGCACCGATTGGCTCGCTGCCCTGCGTGTCGCCCCGCCTCTTGCTGCCACTATTGTCCCCACTCCGACGTCCAGGGCTCTATTACCACCGCCTAACACGGATCCGACTACGGTAGCTAGGACCGGGGATGCCCCGCTGACTACCATGGTGCATCCGAACACCGCCACATCGAGCCTGCAAAGCGGAGGTGGCTCCTCCGCGGGGACGAGGAGGGCTACAACCGACAAGGAGCTGGTTGTGGTCCGCAAGGTGAAGGAATCGCTGACCCTCAACACCGTCGACGACAACGCCTCCCTCGCCGCCTCGCTAGCGGATCTAGCTACCGCCCTGTAGTAGGAAGAAAAGTAGATTCGGCTGCTCAAAGCCTCGGCTAGTAAGCTAGCCACTGCGAATGGCACCTCCCAGAGTAAGTCATTTTACTTGGTTTTTCCTTCTCCTTCTATCTCTCCCTTAGTTTTTTTGCTGATAGCCGGTTTTTGTAGCCATCATGGTGTGTGCCTAGCGGGAGATCGATCACCTGACCAAGGCGAACGACTGGCTGCGAAGGCCAACTCCAACCTCCGACTGTACAACAAGGAGTGGCACTCCAAGACAGATCAGCTAGAGGCCACCATCAAGGATCGTGACTCCATCCTCACTAGCCGGGAACAAGCCTTCGATCTCCTTGACACTCAGAGCAAGGATCAGGAAAAAGGAGATCAAGCGGCTAGGGGAGTGGGAGAAGGCCCTCTTGGAGGAGTTGATGCAGATCGCCCACACCACCAAGGGTAAGTTCTTTTCCCGACTATCTTTTCCTATCCGGATCCGGTAGCCAGACATGACTTATCTTTTCTGATAGCTTTTTATCCAGGCATAGACCTGCTGGCCTACAACCGGCTTCAGGAGAACTGGCCGGGCGAGTAGCCAAACTCTCAGGAGTTTGTTGCCTTTCTTGGAGAGGAGGACGCTGAGCTGCGTAAAGCAGCTCACGTGGTATTCGATTTCCTGTGGCTGGATGCAGCCGCGCTGGAGACGATCGCCCAGCTGGTGACCAAGGTCAAGGAGGTGTCGGCTACTATTGACCGCCTGAGGGATCTAGCGGCGCGAGCCATAGCGGAGATGGCCTTGGCACTGATGTTGTCCTAGTACAAGGACGCACGCGTCGTGAAGATCAACAGGGGCTTTCGCGCCGGCGCTAACCTCGCTGCCATCTGCCAGGCTCACCCCGAACTTCGAGCCTCCGCCATCAAGATCGCCGGCTACACCGATGTCAACGAAGAAATTAAAAACGAGTGGAAGAGGAAGAAGGCAGGAAATGAAGAAGCCATTGGACATGAAGGCTTGGCACCTAGGCTGCGGAAGAAGGCTGCAGGGAATGAAGATGGATAGTAATGTTTTGAACTTGAACATATATATGTAATTCTGTTAAATTCTGATCGCTATGTGTGTGGCACGTTACTGGGCAAAACAATCTACCCACGTTCTCTAAGTAAAATGTACCGCGACTTAGGGTTTGGAAACGCCCGAGTCAGTAGTTGAATCCAAAATTATGATTGTGCCACTACTATCTGAAAACAATGATCCACCGGTTCCACGATTGCTGAGGGGCAGGAGGTCTCCAAATACGACGGAATGTATGTGGCACATAAATAAATTAGTTAAGCTGCCACACTCCACGAAGCAGCAACTTATTTCAGATGCTGCACAACTACGTGGCAACATAAACAGCAATGTTCTCACCGATAATGTCCAGATGAGGAGGAAATGGGTACCACTTTCTGGCCTAATCTTGAGCCCATCTATCTCACCGCCTCTCTGCTCCTGCATCCCCTACATCTGGCGAAGCTCCCGGATCTCCAGTAACCGGGTGTACGTGCTTCCACATTATAAATTGTGGTTGTGCCATTTGCATGTGGCACAATCCACGTAGATTACGTTTAAACAAACCACCAGTGTCAGAATACAATAGTAGAAAAGGTGTCTTTGGTCCACGGTTACGTTCCCAATCCGGGACAGAGATCTAAATCGAGGTAGAAATTGATCTAAATCACAAATTCTTCCACAAATTAATGCGGGGTTAGAGCAATTTTTTAGACCGCTAGGTCAACAAGTACAAATATTACAACTTAAAAAGGCATGGAGCTTAAGCTAAATAGAACTAGGTATCACATATCTCCTTGATCTTCCTAATCTTGGCCCGATGCGCATCTTCCTGCGAGAGCAAGGATCGAATTGTCTGCTCCTTCCTTTTAGCATCTTCCTTGCACAGCTTCAATTGTTTCTCTGCATTTTTCATCATGCACTTGTCAATACTCGTAGTTGTGTACTGCAGGACTTTGGCCTGGTGGAGATCGTTCCTTGCTTGAGTTAGTTCTTGGTCTACTTTAGCCTTCAGGGCCAACGTCGCATCCCTCTCCTTCTCGACTTTGATAACCTTATCTTGCACCCACCTGAGATCTCGCTTATGCTTGGTCGTGTCAACTGGTTCCCATAGCTTCATCTCAACACTATGAAGAAGTGAGCTGAATACGGATTCTTTCAACTCGACAGTCATTTCCCATAGTTTGTCTAGCGTTTTCTGCATCGATTTGGGCCACTCTGGATCTACGCATTTGACAACACCGCAACTTCCACCTTGCATCATTGGACGATGTCCTTGACACCGTAGAAACCTCCTGCCTGCGTTTCGTCCTTCGAAGGCTACACACTTAGCAGGCACATATCCATGTTTACATAACAGAGGACTGTCTTCATCCTCTAAACCGTGATAGTCGGAGTCATACATCGTCTGGTTAGCCTAACACATCATACGCGCATGAGTAAACTGATTAGATCTAGCTCAAAAAATAGATAACTGGCCATAGATGATAGAAATAGAGATGAGACGACTCACATCGAAATCACCGTCCCTGTCGTCACGACGCGTTTCCACGCTGTCTCCCTTGAACCCATGGCGAGAGGGGTGGGGGGGTGGCTGCCGGAGAGGGGATTGGGATGGAGGCGCCGTCAGCTAGCGGCTATGGCAGGATGGAAGTAAAGGGGACGTGACACTGGGATGTGGCCCACTGAACTCGTGAGACATGTCACTCGAAACAGGGGACCCCCTGGTGTTGCCAGTTTGTCTAAAGCAAGCATGGCCAATCATGCCGTAGAACAGCCTACTCGCGGATCGCTCTCACAAAGACCATCACAATCGTCCAAGCGCCCCAATCGAACGGTATGTAACAATCATCAAGCAGAACAATTGTATTAGGGCGTGCCTTCTAGAAGACTCGGTCTAATGGCTACCGATGCAATGACACTGGGTGTGGTTCATGAAAAGAACAGACATGCAATGACACCGGTGGATCCATGCATGGTTTATGGAAGTAACAAACATGCAATGACTCTAGCTATGGTTAATGAAAAGAACACGCATGCAATGACTCTGGTTGTGGTTCATGAAAAGAACAGACATGCAATGACACTGGTGGATCCTTATGTGGTTCATGAAAAGAATAGACAGGCAATGACACTGGTGGATCCTTATGTGTTTTGTTTAGAAGAACGCACATGCAATGACACTGGGTGTGGTTCATGAAAAGAACAGACAAGCAATGACACTGGTGGATCCTTATGTGGTTTGTTTAGAGGAACAGACATGCAATGACACCGGTGTATCCACATGTGGTTTATGGAAGTAAAAGACATGCAATGACACTGGTAGATCCTTATGTGGTTCATGAAAAGAACAGACATGCAGTCAAACTGGGTGTGGTTCATGAATAAAACAGACATGCAATGACACCGGGTGTGGTTCATGAAAAGAACAGACATGCAATGACACTGGTGGGACCATCCTTATGTGGTTCATGAAAAGAACAAACAGGCAATGACACTGGTGGATCCTTATGTGGTTTATGGAAGGAACAAACATGCAATCACACTAGGTGGATCCATATGTGGTTTATGGAAGTAACACACATGCAATGACACTGGGTGTGGTTCATGAAAAGAACAGACATGCAATGACACTGGTAGATCCTTATGTGGTTCATGAAAATAACGGACATGCAATGACACTGGTGGATCCTTATGTGGTTTGTTTAGAGGAACACACATGTAGTCAAACTTACGCCGTCCCTGTAAAACCTTTTGAGGCCTTAATCTTTAATCTACATTCACAAAACTATGATATTCGAATTACCTATTCAATGCATTCAGTGTATAAGAATTACATTTTAGTTTGTCACCGAGGCCGATGATTGAAATTTGCCCCAAAAGAGTTCAAGGGGAGACACGTACGACGCTGTCATGTTTTATGGATGGGTTGGTGAACCTGAGGCTGCAATGCACACAAACAATATAGGTTGTGTTGTTGGTACTTTGGCCCAATTTCATATTCTCATATGGAACTACATATATGATCCTTGAATTGTTTCTGATCTTTTAATGATTGGTATGATATATATGTATATGAATGGTTTTGATCATAAGTATTTTTAACATGCACCTGAAGATTAATTGTTTGGTTTTTTATTTATAATTACAATATTGAGGCTTGTTTTTGTACCTGACTATGTATATCCTGAATAATGTTTTGTACGATTACATTTCAATTTCTTATTCTGGCCAATGATTCAAATTTGCCCCAAAAGAGAGGAAGACACATTGGTGTCAGATTTTTTTAGGGATGAGTTAGTGAACCTAGGACGATGTACAACAACATTACATGTTGTGCAATTGTTACTTGGTTCACCTACTCCATCCCTGAAGAAACTTATGAGTCCCCTAGATTTATCCTACATTCACTCTTATGCAATTATTTGTCATTGTGTTGAGATGAAATGATATATGAACCGATCAAACTATTGCTGAGATGCTTTATCTTTGATATCCACGGATATATTTTCTTACATATACATGTTCTCAATTCTTGAGGTGTAATACAATTCAATCATATGTATGAGTTCTAAGTTACGTTCTTAAAAATCAACAGGAGGATGATGGTGAAGTGGACGCTACCAAGGAATCCAGGGAGAATAAGAGCCGCTATGTGCTGAGGCGGTTACGGTGTGGGCTAATCCGTTTCCACCGTAGGGGAGAATGTTTTGCCCATTCTGTGGCAGAGAAATCAATGTGGACCTCAACAGCATGATCCAGCATGCAGAGGGCGTTGGCAGAGGCGGAGGCAGAAGCCATAGGCTGATTACCTTGGCGTGGCACGCAGCCTACGGAAAATTCCTCCGGGAGTATGTCAGGACTGGCCTGTATCCCATCGACTAGGCTATCCCTGCCTCCTGCTGATAAACCCTTGCCCTGCTAGGCGTCTCTGTGTCCCGGCCTCCTGCTATAGCCCCTGCTTTTATTTTGTTCTAGTTAATTATTACCTGTGTGTGGCATGTAAGACAATATATCCGTGGTGTCTCTGGTGGACCTTATATATTAATCTACTCCTTTATATGGAGTGCCTTAAAGTTTCTAGTGTTCAATTATATTTACTGATCATGCTCATGCACACTACACAATATTTCTAGTGCTCGATTATATTATAATTGTCAAGAAATACATCAACAAGTTAAATTGGTCAAAATTTTGTATTGAAGTAACTAAATGTATCACACACATAAAAAACTAGAAACTAAAATCTAGTTCAAACACATAATGTATCACCACCACTTGTTGTCGTCCTTGACTTGCTTCCGCTTCAGCCGCTTGATGTCGCCATCGTCCCAAGATCCTTGCTCGTCCTGACACCGCTTTCTGTCCTCCTCGCGCTTCTTCTCCTGGGCTAGCTTGCAACCAGGGCATAACTCTCTCGCGAAAAACCCCGCCTTAACCATCCCATGTTACATGGTAATGAGCTTACTGTACAACTCGTATGCCATGTAGGCGTCTCTGGCTGCATACTCAAGGCGCACCTGGCTCATCAGCTTCCACTCCTAGTAGTCGTGATCGAGTTGCTTCAATTTCTTCAGTTTTTCATAGGATTTATCGATGATTTCCGCTGCCAGATCACCCATGCCATCCTTTGCTGAGTATGGTTTGATCTTGTACAGATTTTGGATGTCGATGTGGTGCCCCTCTAGGATTTTTATCAACGCACGAGAAAGCATAATTGTGTCATTTGTGATATCCATGCTAGTGAAAGTTATCCCTTTCCTACACAAGAACTCGACCAGAGGCAGACAACGCATCTCAGTTGGTTTACTCCTGGACTTAGATGGTTCTAGGGATGTAAGGGAACAAGGGATGCAGAAGTGGTGATCTCAAATTTAAATTTCACATACCTGCAGAAGTGGTAAACGAGGACCTCCTCATGTATGGCGATTTGCACGACAGTGATCTCTTGTGGAGGATTTTTTTCACTTATTTGCACGGGTGTACTCCAAGTCTAGCCCCACAAACTTGTGCTTCTCTTTCTCAAGCAATTTCTCAAACCTAGCGAGAGTTGTCTCCAAAGTCGCTTCATCATTTGTGTACACCACTGTCAAAGTCGTGGTGCCTTGGGCAGGGACCAAGTGGGTCTCTGTTGTGCGTTTCCCATCGTCCATGCCTGCAAGGAAATGGGTGAAAGGAACTGCCTACAAGGAACTGCCTTCGAGAGGAAGAAGAAGATAACCGACGGTTCCAGAACAGAGGAAGAAGAAGCGCCCAGGAAAAAATGCATAGGAATGACTGAGGAAGAGGAATGACTGCAGAAGAAACGTGGTAACTGCAACTTTCGGTTCGAGAACTCACCGTGGTTACATGGAGATCGTGGTAGTGCTGCCGGTTCAACAAGTGTGGCCAGTTCCTGCGAGAATATGAAATTAGCTATGCATTTTTCTATGCGAGAAATTGAGAGAAGTCATTTATATTTTATCTTTCATAATTAAACACAATGAAGTTGGTACAGCCCAAGAGATTTGAACAAAAGAGATTTTCTAGTTTAACATACAACAACACTTACAGGCCCAACATGGCAGAACTTGGAGATCCCAGAACTTGAGCTACCACAGAGACCTCGGTAGAGGTGGAAGAATTGGTGCGGGTGCAACCACGGCGACGGCGAGCTCGGATTCTAGAGGAGGAAAACAGAACCGAGCATGGTCGACAAGGTGATAGATCTCACCGTGAACCAATTCTTGTCCCTGATCGTGCCATGGGTGCGTCTACGGTGAGTGCGAGCTCCGACTCGGGATAGGGAGGAGAGCGGGGTCGAGCAGCTTCGTCAATTCCCATCTCTGTGCCTTGGCAGCGACCACAGATTGCCACTCCGGGGAAGAAGACGAGTAATGGAGGCGCCAACGCTGCAAGCCTACAGGGAGGAGAGCTGGGCCGAGCAGGTTCGTCCATGTCCCAGCTCCGTGCCATGGCTGCGACGCCCCACAGATTGCTGCTCCAGGGAAGAAGAAGACGCGTAATGGATGCATGTGCCAATGCTGCAAGCCGAATTGACACTTAAGCGATAGGAGCGATAGGAGCGACATAACGGTGAGAACTAACAGGGGGGCCAACTTGACGGCCGTTAGCCTAATTTTTTGTATTGAAACATAAAGTTGAATTCGTGCTGAAAATGACCCTATGAGTATTTGGCACACAAACTATAGTCATCGCGGATGATATCAGGGAACTCGGGTACCGCATTGCCTGGACACCCCATATTTCGGGCCGCAAAATGATATTCTCGTAGCAATGACCACTTGGCTTCCAAGGGCATGAGTCAACCACAAGCAAGGCATGAGTCGACCACAAGGGCCGCAAAATGATATTCTCGTAGCAATGACCACTGGCCCCGCAAGCAAGGCATGAGTCGACCACATGGTTGGAAACAAGGGAACAAGAGCAAGGTGCCTAAGATAATGAACAATGCCCCATGGACCCCATAGTGGCATAAAGGCGGCAAAGGACAGACAAATCAAGGACATACATAAGCACGACACGACAGGGAAAAGAGAAAATAACACAAAGGAAAAGGTAAATATGTTGATAATAGCCAATTGGCATTACATTTGAGAAATGATCAATGAAGTAACCGGCGCATAGAAGATGCTTGATGGAAGGGTGTAGGCAAAAGGCTGCATGCTAGGGAAAGGGGCCAAGTGCCGCTCCCTACTGCTCTCAGCAACGCTGCGTTGCCTAGTTGGCCCCCTGGCATTGCCTGCATTAGGAGGAGAGCCCCCTCAACCCCCCGTCATCAGGGACGTAGGGAGGGTAGCTGCAACAACACAGGGAGGGTAGCCGCAATAGTGGAATTTCAGCACATGGGCGGCTCGTAGCTTGTACCAGTCTGTGAATGAGGGCCACCCCTTGCCCAGGACCATGCATCCCTCTTCGTTAATGTCCATCCAAAGATCCCAGACGGGTTGGCCCCCGCTGGTGTCGCACAATTCTACATCGCGTGCATGAAGACATTCAAATCCTTGGCCAACGAACGGGGAAGCACAACCGCTTCCTGAACCCTGCGCCTTGGATGACTAAGAATTTGGAACACACGAAGTCCGCCATATACTCCTCCCGGGTCTGAGACAAAGAGATTGAAGGGGTCGGGAAGAGAAGTGAGCATCTTTGTCCATGGCCCTGGAAAGGTGGGCTGCGTCCGCGCCTTGGAGAAGGAGAACGGCAACCGGGAGGGCCTCCCCATCCGCTGCCGCCTCCCGGCCGACCGTGGTGGGGACCGGCCTCAACATGTTGTTGTGGGAGATCCGCACCAGCGGTAGAGGATATGCGGCAGCCTCGGCGCCTGCACCTGTTCCGTGGCCTCTCCGACGAGGTCATACCCATCTCCCCCATCAGAGAAGGAGGGTCGTCATCACCGGAACTAGCCGACGCCATCATCTTTGCCACCGAGCAGGGAGTTGGAAGGGAAAGGATACGGGGGAATTGGATAGTAAGCCACAACCCCATGCCTTCCCTCCCTTTTATAACAAACAAGGAGGGGAGCGATTGCTGCCCACCATGCCAGCTCGCAGGAGGGAAACAATCGTGCCCCACAAAAATTATTTTGCAGGAATCGAAGCGGGCGCAACCAATGCAGGCTGCCGCGAAATCCAAGGCATGGGCCGGCAGTCCCGCAGCCACTTGAGTGCACAAGCGCGCGCACGCCAGCTCTACGACAGGGGAAATCATGTTGTCCAATCATGCTGCACTCCCCGTGACGAAGACTAGGCCAAGCGCTATTGATGGGCGAAGCCCGACAACAGCCTCTTCGTCGAACCACGACCAACATTGCAAGTATCCGGCCCTGGCCCAGGGGCTTCTATCAGTGTAATCAGATCGTGGTCTCTCGCATTGGGGCGTAGCGCGTGGACTAGGACCCACCAGTCAGCGACTCAGCGAAAGTGTGACCTGGCCGACAAGGGTGTCACGAGGATGCGAGCACCATGTGCTCCAAGCAGGTATGGACTTGGCATGATGAGCCTATGGAGACTAAACTTCAGCTATTGTATAGGTTCCTATGGATGTGACGAGTGCTACACGACGAGCCTAGATCCGCCAGCCAGGCACGTACAAGGAGGAAAAGGCAACGATGCAAACAAGGCAGTCTGACCCCTCCTTCTGCGGGATCCCCCGGAAGGAGGGTAAAGGCACGATTGGGGACAAGGAGCGGCCTCAACTGGGCACCGGAAAGACCATGGGAACCTTATTCTCGTCCAGGCGAGATTCGGGAAACAGAGTCAACTGACACTAACAAGACGTGTCAGGCCCGGCCTTGGGAACTGGCAACACGCCAGCACCGCTGGACATCATCATGGCACTGAAGTCCGTTGTAGCGCGCCATCAACCGGAGTGACAGCTCAGAGCATGAGCTATCACTCAGCCAGTCCGCTACAGCATGCCACCAACATGAGTGATAGCTCGAAGCCTAAGTTGTCACTCAGCCATCAAGTATGCCCGTGCACCGCCCTTTGCCATCCATTGGGCACAGGGACCGCCCATCTTCCTGGAGACCGCGTGGGGCACCGTGATTGAGCCCGAGAACACCCTTGGCGGTGCTCCACACCAGCCCTTGTAGTGACCCCTTGGAGTATAAAAGGGGGCACTTGGCCATAGGAATAGGAGGGTTCTTTCGAGGGAGGTTTTTGGAGAGGTTTGAACGAGAGTTTTAGGGAGAGACCAAAGGGGGTTAGAGTTCTTAGGGATCAAAGGGTTCAAGAGTTGGAGAGGAGAAGAGAGCATGTGAAGAGCAGATAGAGGGAGACAAAGTTAATATCCTCCTTCGTGCCGGAGAGAAGGAAGAGAGGTAGAAAAGTGAGAGAAGAAAGAAAGAGGAAGCTCGGGAAGTGTAGAATCTAGAGAGAAAGCGGTTCCCCGGCACCATAGAGATCATCTTCTTGCACCTCGATCCACCCCAGATAATCCACAAAAGCAGTATGTAGGGTTGTTAGTCAAAGGGTGGCCTGAACCTGGGTAAAAAATTACTGTGTGTGCTCTGTGTGTGATATGTTGAGGCTGGAACGCTTGTTCCCACTACCGAACAAATAGGGGGTGCCCAACATCCCCGATGTCAGCGTAGGTAAGACGCAACACTAGTCGATTCATAAAATGTTAATAGGTCCTATATTGCTTCTTTCTTGAAATTATGACTACCACAATTTTATTTAGTTAATTATGTAAACTAACCACCTTGGACTAGTGAACTAAACAAACCATACTATATAGTTTTGTTGCAGGGAAAGAGTTGAAAGCTCAACCCGGCCTTGGCGACCTAGATAAATGACAAGATAGCCATCCAAAGGGAGAAGCGGAATTCTTAGAAGATGGCCACGTGCGTGCTGAAGTCGTTGTGCTTTTTAACAAGTGCCACAAACTGAAGGTGGAAAACATCGTTTCGCCAGCAACATGACCTGAGGAACACCCTCTCCAACCATGGAGACCGCGAGCTTGAGCCTAGAGGTCCCCCAGTCGAATCGGCCCGTAGTGCTTCAGACCAATGATCCGAGGCGAGAAGTACCCCTCCACCTTCAAAGTGCCGAAGGACATGAAGAAGTACGACCCCATGTATGATCCAGCAGAGTGGATAGACACGTACCTCATGGTAATGGGGATCACCAGCCACACGAATCCACTCATGGGAGGACATGCGATATGCCTTCGTCAGGCACTTTGAGGGCTCGTACACCCGCGCCACCACCATCGAGGACCTAGAGAGATGCACCTAGGGGCCACACAAGTCGACTCGCCATTGGGTCAAATGCCTCCGGGATTCATCCGGAGAAAGCGATCCACTACTTCAAGGACACGTGGCAGTATGAACCTCTAGTCGCCAAGATCAAGATGGTCTACAGGACGCTCGATAACATCCCTGGCCTCCTCGAGATCGCCAAGCGCTACGCGGAGTAGGACCCTAACCAAGACGCAGATGACGAGTCAGGTGGGAGATGCCGCTCAGGTGGCCACAACAACTGTAGGCACCGTGAGCTGCGCTACAGCAAGCACCATGATGATAGATGTCGACTTCGTCGCTAATGCCAGCTATGGGAAGCACGACCCCAAGAACTTCCAGTGCAATAGAGGCAACTACCGCGACGGAGGAAAATTCCGTGCCCACAACCCGGCGAGGCCGACATTTGACCCCGCTGCTCTACATAACCAACCCTGTGTCTACCTTAGCAGGGAGGGAAGCCCGTGACTCACACCATCACAGATTGCTACTCGCTCGACGAGATTCAGAACGCGAGGCGAGAAAGGGAAGGCCCCAACAACGACCCTCCCAGGGACAACGGCAATGCCGATGGTTTTGGCAATGAGTTCGGCTCGCTACACATGTTCACTAGGCTTGGCACCAAGCGTGAGAAAAAGGTGCTCGCTCGTGCCATCGCCATCAACATGGTGACACAAGTGGATGTCCGTTGATTTCTCAGCTGGTCCAAGCAAAGCATCACCTGGAGACTCGAGGATCATGTGCCTAAGATCGAGTACCCCGGGCGACTCGCCCTAGTGGTCAAGCCCAAAGTGGATGACTACTGGCTCCCAAAGTGCTGATGGATGGCGGGAGCTCCAGAAACATACTATACCTAGACACCTTCAGTAGACTACAACTCCTGCAGTCGATGGTTGAATCAAACCTCACTCCCTTCCACAACTTCGTTCCTGGTAGGAAGGTTTATCCGATCATCAAGGTGACGCTGTCACTCACCTTTGGCACACCACCAACTTGTGCACCGAGCGGATTGTCTTCGAGCTGGTGAATTTCTGCAACCCCTACTATTACATCCTAGGGTGACATGTGTTCTCCAAGTTCATGGTGCCCGCCACTACACCTATAACATGATGAAGCTCCCATGGCCATAGGGAATCATCACCGTCCACGGTGACCTCGACATGGCCGTGGAATGCGAGGACAAGATTGCCAAGCTCATCGATGCGTTCATCGCCGAGGAAATAAACCACACGGACAGGCTCGCGAAATACACGGGTGACATCGACAACGACGACCCAATGATCCTAAAGAAGCCCACCTCGGCTAGAACTGCACAAGCACTGTTCGATTCCTCCAGGAACACCCACACTATCGAGCTTGTCCTAGGAGACTCGAGCCATGAGATCATCATGGGATCCAATATGAGCCCCACATAAGAAAGCTTGCTCATCGAGGTACTCCTTGAGAATCGTGACATCTTTGCATGGAAGCCATATGACATGCCTGGTTTCCTAAAGGACCTCGCTGAGCACAAGCTAAACGCCGACACAAAGGCGCGACCTATCAAGCAATCATTGCGGCCCTTCAATGAAGAGCGCCGCTGCGCCATTGCCGAACAAGTACATCGGCTACTCGCTACAGGATTCATTCAGCCAATCAAGTACTCCAAGTGGCTGGCCAATCTAGTCCTGGTCATGAAGAAGAAGAACACCTGGAGGATGTGTATCGACTGCACCAACCTCAACAGAGTCTGCCCAAAGGAGGAGTTCGTCCTCCCATGTATCGACCAAATCATCGACTCGACCACGGGGTTCGAGTCGCTATGCTTCCTCGACGCGTACTCTGGCTACAATCAGATCAAGATGGCCATCGAGGTTGAGGAGAAAATGGCTTTCATTACGTTGTTCGGAGCCTTCTGCTACACCGCAATGACGTTCGGCCTCAAGAACACAAGCATGACCTTGCAACAGTGCATGCAGGAGTGCCTAGCGAGCAAAAAATTGGCTGCAACATCCATGTCTACATTGATGACGTGATGGTGAAGTCGACTCGCGAGAGCGACCTACTCGCTGACCTGGCCGAAACTTTTGCAAATCTGCAGAAGTACAAGATCAAGCTCAACCTGGAGAAGTGCACATTCAGCATGCCCACCTACCAGCTCCTAGGGTACATGGTCTCCAAAAGAGGCATCAAGGCCAACCCCTCCAGAATTTACACCATTGCGTGACTTGGAAAGACCGAGTGCCTACGCGACATCCAGAAACTGGTAGGGCGAGTCGCGTCCCTCAGGGGCTTCATCCCCTGGCTCAGTGAGAAGGCAATTGATACGTCCATTTTGCATCACTATTCTATGTCACAATTCACTGTTATTTATTGATATATTTCGTATTGAGAGGTGATACTTATGTTATTTCATCTGTTTTTGCATGGTTGATGACTTTTGGAGCATGGACCGCTGCAGTCAGGATTCTGATGGAAAAGGTACTGTTTGGAGGCAAAATTCACGAAGATCAGAAAATCCAGGAAAATATACGGAAAATCCTATTTTTCCAAAAGACGAAGGCTGCCAGAAGAGGGAGTGGAGATGGGCCTCAAGGGGCCCACACCACCCCCTGGCGCGGGCCACCCTAGGTCGCGCCACCAGGTGGTGTGGCCGCCCTGGCCCAGCTCTGGCTCTCCCCTCTGGCGTATATATTCCTCCTTAAACCCTAAGACTCGGGGAGCGACCATAGAAAGATTTCGCCACCTCTACGGAACGGAAAACACCGAGAGAGAAAGATCTCTCAGGTAGACAGATTCCTGCCGGGGGAATTCCTTCCTTCTAAGGGGAGATCGTCGCCATCAACACCACCATCAAGCTGGACTTCATTAGGATCATCATCGTCATCACCACCATCATCACCATCACCACCCTCATCACCATATCCATATTGTTGTAACAATTGGGTTGAATCTTGCATAGTTCTTAGGGGAAACTTTCTCGATGTTGATTACTCTTTGTAGTTGATGCTATTGAGTGGAACCATTAAATTATTGTTTATGTTCAGATTGTTATACATCATTATTCCATCTCTGATCATGATCCATATGATGTCCTGTGAGTAGTTCATTTTGTTCTTGAGGACATGGGGAAGTCATGTTATTAGTAGTGGAGTTGTGTTGAGAAAGATTCAATAGTTTGATATTTAAGTTGTGGTGTACTTCTTCTCGTGGTGTCATGTGAACGTCGACTACATGACACTTCACCTTTATGGGCCTAGGGGAATGCACTGTGTATTTGGATACTAATCGTAGGGGTTTGCCGGAGTGACAGCAACCTGAACCACCGTTAGGAAACCATTGCACAAGGGACGTAAGGGTCTCAGAGTTTAAAGCTATGCTTAGGTTTCTACCTTAATTACTTTCTTGTACTTACGGATGTTGGCAAGGGGTATAATCCCAAGTATGTATTAGTCCTAGGAAGGTCGGTACATTAGCACAGGTTCACCCACACAACACTTAGCAAGCTAAAGAAGATTAATCAACTATATGAAGCGAAAGCACTTGATAGTCTTCCCATGTGTCCTCGAGAACGTTTGGTCATCTTAAGTAATACAACCAGCTTGTATTTTGCTGCATAAAGGATTGGGCCACTTCCTGCATTTGTTCTTATTGTCTTTTATTTACTCGTACTTTATTTACCTGCTTTATCAAAAACCCCTAAAAATCCGTTTGCTAAGTAATTGCAGAGAATTCCTAATCCATACCACTAGCCAGCACCTTTTGCTCCTCCTCGTTGGGTTCGACACTCTTACTTATCAAAAATACTACGATACACCCCCTATACTTGTGGGTCATCAGCAATGCCTCTCTACCGTTTGATACGGAAGAATCCCACGTTCGTGTCGGACAGCGAGGCCCACAACACGCTAAAATCGCTGAAGGAGGTGCTACTCGCAGCGCCAGTACTGACCGCTCGCATGGACAAGGAGCCAATGCTCGTCTACGTCACGACCTCTAGTCGAGTCGTTGGCGCTATGATGGTTGTCGAGCGACATGAGGAGGGCAAGGAGCACCTCATGCAGCACCCCGTCTAATACATCAGCGTAGTCCTCATCGATCTGTGGCAACGCTACCCATAGTACCTGACACTGGTCTACATGGTCTTCCGAGCCCAAAGGAGGCTCCCTCACTATTTCTAGGAGCATCATATCATGGTTGTTTCATCCGTCCCGCTGCAGGACATCATCCGCAATCGCGACGCGACTAGGCGAGTCACCAAGTGGGCCTTCGAAATTAGCGTCAACATAATATAAGAGTCACGTAAGGCCATCAAGTCGCAAGCTCTGGATGACTTCCTCGCCGACTGGAAAGAAGCGCAACAGCCCACGATGCTACCATACCTCCACAAATGGTCCCTCCACTTCGACGGATCAAAGAACTCGGATGGCGTCGGGGCTAGGATAACCCTCACCTCCCCCAAGGGCGACAAACTCCAATACATGTTGCAGCTCAAATTAATGCACTAAACCAACAACATGGCTGAATACGAGGCCCTCCTCCATGGCATGAGCGCTACCAAGGAGATGAACATCAATCTTCTTAAGTGCTACGATGTCGAGATCGTTGCTGCACAAGTTGCTAGGACCTGCGATGTAGTCACCCCAACATGATAGCATACCACCAAGCAGTGGACCAGTAGGGGACTACTTCGTTGGCTACTCCGTCCAGTGGATCGATCGTTGGAAGAACGAGGAGTCTGACGCACTCTCATGCATCATATTGGCTCACCAAATGCCACCACCAGGTGTCTTCCTCAAAATCATCAACAATGCATCAGTCTCCCCTAAAGGAGATCGACATCGGGATACCGATGCAGCTCGAGTCCGCTCTGGTCGCTATGATCATGGAGCCCAGCGACTCGACCGCACTCTACATCGCCTACCTCAAGCACATGATCCTTCCCAAGGATGAGACTGAGGCACATATGATCATGCGCCGCTGTAAGTCCTTCATCATCATCAATGCGAGCTCCACAAGCGCAGCGTGACAGGAGTGTACCAATGCTACGTACAACCAGAAGAGGGTCGCAAGATCCTACAATACATCCACACCGGTAATAATGGCCACCTGATGGCAACAAATGGAGCCACTTTTCATTGGGACTCCAAGTGTAGAGTGTTGTAGCAAGCTTCTTTTCCCCACAAGGGCGACTCGAGGGTTTATATCAAACTCTCGGAGAATTGGTTATGGAAGGATGTTTGTCTTATCCTCTCAAGCAACCTATAAAGTAAAATAATTTTCTTGTGTTCCCAGCTCCACCAAGTGGTTGTCAAGCACAAGGTTTCATATTAGTAATATAAAATAAAATAAAATAAAATTAAAGTAAAGAAAGTAAAGTAATGCAAACTAGATAATATGGAAGATAGTAGAGTTGTTTTTGGGGTTTTATAAGTGATTTCAAATAGAGAAAGTATTTTTGTGTTTTCAAAATAATAAATTACAGAAATTATAAAGGATACTATATGGAAAGAAAATGTGTTTCTTATGATAAAAATCAGACCAGGGTTCATGGGTTCACTTGTCTAATCTCTTTTTAGGTTGTAGCGATCACAAAATAATTCATCAATGGTAAAGATTCATGGAAATTCTATAAGTTCTTGATAAAAAGAATTAATATGGGCATTACATTCTAATATTGAGATGGAATACATCTATCTCTTATACTCCTCAAGAATGGAAATCTCCATGCAATCTTGATTTTAGAATAGATCAGAGTATAGCTTTGAGCAATATTTTATGATGTTTGAAATACAAAATATGCTACCTTGATCTAGTCAAGGTCATCACACTATCACGTGATAACTGTAGCACATGATTTCACTTTACCCCTACTGAGGTGGCAAAAGAAAGGTAAAACCCAGAGTAGATCTTGAATAATATGTGTCACAATTGAATCTCTACCCCCATGCTACTCGATCTAACACACACTTCTCCCCATGCAAGTTATTGCATACATGTTGGATCAAAACAAGCAATGAAGAATGAGGTGCATGATATGTATCTATTAAATCATCTTACACAAAATAGATTCCAATATCAAATATCAAATCATAGAACAAAGATACACCACATAGGAATTACAAATATGACCATAATCATGTTGGGCAGCTCATATGGTTCTAGATTTATGAAAAACAATAGAGAAATCGATCAAGCTACTACCACAAACCCATAGGCTGGAGGTGGACTACTCCCTCTTCATAATGGTGATGAAGCTGGAGGTGTTGGAGAGGGTGGAGATCTCCTCGGAGGTAGCTCCAGCGGAGTTTTCCCCTCCAATCTTTGCTAGATCTAACTCTGTTTGGTGGTGTTTTCATCTCTAGTGGCTCTACCTCTGAGGATGCCCCGGGGGTCCTTATATAGGGGCTTTTAGGTCAAGATAACTACATGGGTGAAAGAATCAAGGCGATCGGATGGTCGAGGAGGGAAGGAGCATGGGTGGCGCGCCCATGAAGCCTAGGCGCACCTCCTGGGCTCTTTTGGCCGTCCTGACCCTCTTGGTGTGATTCCAGTGCTCTAGATGCTTCTTATGGATAAATATCAGCATTCTCAAAAGTACAGGTCTGTTTCACTTTGTTTAGGTCCTGAAACATCAAAAAAAATTAAACAAGATGTATCGGCCTTGTAGGGTTATAACCAAAATAAAGGGGATCATTGGTAAATCTCCAAAAATCTATATAAAACAGGGATATAACTTTATATATGATGCATATATGTGGGAAAACATGTTAACAAACTACAAAGTTCATGTATGCATTTTACATGCACCCACATCCCCAAGCTTAACCTATGCCTGTCCTCGAGCATGAAGGTGATAAAACTAAACATGGAATTTGGAGTTTTATACCTTTGCTTCCTTCATTATCATGTAGAGTTCATAGGCTCAATTCCTTTCAATGGAACATAATATGCAAGTGTACTATCAAGTTGTATCTTTTACACATCCATAAATATGCGAAACAATAAGTGATGGTGTGATAAAACAAATGATGAACAAAATAAACTTTCAAGCACACTTTGATGAACCTATATAATAAGAGACTCTTTTCGGGATTGGCATTGGTGTTTTCATGCCTTTATTTTTGGGCTACTTCTTAGTTTCATGCGCGTGACTGGAAGACTCACTTCTTAGGTTTATGTCTTCCCTTGAGATGTTTTGCATCCGTACTGAAAGTAAGCATTGAATACATATCTTAATCCTCCATAAAAAATTATAATTTAGAGCTATGTAATTCATGTCAACAATACTAATAAGGACAGGTTGCCAATAATGTTTTATTTTCACTTTGTTTTAAAGCATCGTATGGTTCATGTGCTAAACATCTTAAAAGTTGTTTATTTCGTGCACCTAGTCTATGATATGGCACTCCTCATTCTACTCAACTTAGGCCTGTCATTGTATACTCACATTGGTTTTGTGAAACCGCATTACTAAAGTATCTCTTGCTCCTTCTGTAGCTATATGGCCCCTTTTTGGCATTTATTTGTTTGCTTATTTATCATAAAATATAACATAATTCCTTGATCGTGTTCAAGGTGGGAGGGGTAGTATCTCTACTTCAGAAGACAAGAAAAACAGACTTATGAATCATATCAACAAGGATCATCATGCTGTAAGTTTCCACCATGACAAGCATGGCTTTGGCTAGCGGTTCAGGAGCGTTTTCTACCAACATGCCTACTCTAGTGTGCACACTTCATTTCACATCGATGCAATCCATAGCTAGAATTTTAAACGTGATTGATGATCAACATTCAACATTGAAATCATGTAACACCACGGTTTTAGTTAATCATATTTAAGGCTTTGTTTGTGCATTCATGAGCATCATCCCTTCAATTTCATGCAAAGAAAAGGAAGACAAAACCATAAACCCTAATCTTTACCCCTCTCTCTAAAACTTATTCAAAAGGGTTTTGAATTTTGAAAACCACAAAAGGTGTGGAGCCCAAATATTTTCATAGTTTTACAAACCCCTCTAGTGATGGGAAACTGGTAGGCTACACTAGCGTAAAATCAAAAATTTCTACCGCATCAACCAGGAATACTATTGTCATAGCTCACGGGAGTACCGCTAGACACGCAGGTGCGGAACTTGATGAAGCATGTCGCGACAGTGTAGATGTTCTATATCTCCTCCTCATCCTCGTGCCACGAGCAGCTCCCCTTTGCACGGCTCGTCCAAGTGCTACAGATGCAGCACCTTTGAGGTATCCACACGTCCAGAGTGGAAGTCGTCACACGCCATACTGCTAGGTCTGTACGTGCAACACAGGCAGTAGAGGAGTGGTGGCTGGGTTGAATGCTCAACCCTATTCAGCTCGCCTCACTCTCACTTATATTGGCATCCCTAGTGGGCTTCTACATTAGCAATCCATTAGCAGCCTAAGCCTGGTCTAATTCGGATCCAACCCTCATTAGGCTTCTAGCCCCTAAAGTGTGTGACCCTATAGGTTTATATACGTATAGACATGAAACGAGTACACTTACTCTGTCAATAGTTGGTACCGGCCTCTAGCAAGACGTGCCAACTCCTAAACGCATATTAAGATCATTTGGATGAACCATCACAAAGTTGAGTACATGTCTTTCCCTTTGCCTCACGATATTTGGTCTAGCTCCAAGCTGACCTCTCTTTCTTGACACTGTGATTCGGAATCCCTTTACTAGGTTAACTCTTAACCATATGTAGCACGGCCATGCATTTCTAGATCCGATCACTCGAGGGGCCCAGAGATATCTCTCTCAAGTAGAGAGGGGAAAATCCCATCTTGATTGACCGATGCCTTGCAGCATGTATCAGGACAAACCTGAAAGCTACCTTTATAACTACCCAGTTATGGAGTAGTGTTTGATAGCACCAAAGTAGGTCGATCCACATCTCAAGTACATGCGACAATCTCAGGTATAAGGACAAAACATACACGATGTGTAGAGAGAGCTACAAGTATTATTGCCAGTCTCATTTTGGGTCAGTCCAACCCCATGTTCATAACATGTGTCCACATCATTGGTTTGACATCTCTATGTCTATGACTTGTGAAACATAGTCATCAACAAATCGATGTGCTAGTCTAATATTCATGTGTGTCCTCACATGAACTCCGACTAGGGACAATTATTAGATAACCATACAAGTAAAGAGTTTCACAAATAATTCACATAATTGCCAATCAATACAAGTTGCCTGGTATATGGATATTCAAGGAACATTATAATAACTCATGGATACACATGAAATACAATCATCTCTATGATTGCCTCTAGGGCATATTTCCTTCATCTAGTATTTTGAAATTACTCAAAATACATTGAAATAAAAATTACAAAAGGAAAGTGGAAACAGAAAATGAAAAAAGGTTTTACAAATAAAAATAGAGCCAGAACCGAGCCAGGCTGGCCCATAACTTCTCTTCTATCGATCTACCACCCAATGCGTGAGTTAGCAGCCCCTTCGTAGCCCAAGTCAGGCCTAGGCCCACGTACCACTTTGTCCAGGTAATCGCTATCGTCCACCTTGCGACACGCCTGAAGCTGCTGCGTGTCGACAGCACCACCGCTCGCTGATGTCGAGATCCCCGCTGCCGCTCTAGAGGGAGATAAGGAGCAGCCCCACACGTCTCTCTCTCCCCTAGTCACTCTCTCCCTCTCTCGCGATCTCTCTCCCTCTGTCCGCGTAGGTCTGCAGAACCCTAGGCCCGGCCGCCGCGTAGTGCTGCCATCCCCAGCCGCCCCCCGTCATTCTAAGTCTCTTCGCCGAAGGAATCGAGCAGGGGCGCCCTTAATCGCTGCCATCAATGTCATCTTCCCCGTCTGGCCGTCGCCTTCATCGATGTTCCCGATGCCGTCCAACTTTCCCTCACGCCAATGACCACACCACTGCGCTCGCGGTTAGCCACCAGTCCTCCCAGACCTCTCCTATGTCCCCTCCCTCTCTGGTTCACCGCTGCACTGTTGGTCTGTAAGCTCCCCCACCATCTGCCATTGTTTCCGGTGCACCGGTGACTGCCCCGCAGCGGCGCCGCCTCTTTTAGGCCTGCCTTGAAGCGTTGGTTCGAATGCACCTAATCCCGTAGCACCACGCGCACGCAATCGCTGCCCCAGCGTCCACCTGAGAGCCACCGCCGGCATGGCATCATGATAACATCATAGTGACGCCAGCGTGCGTGGTCAGCGCTGGTCAAACTCGCTAGGCTCCGCTTTTGTCGCGTGTCATCTGAGGTGGCCCTGGGGCCCGCTGTCAGTCACTATGGGTAGGCACTGCCCCGGTGAGAAATATCCCTAACCTCGTGGTGACATTAGCCTTGTGTCATGCCGAGGCAAAAAAGTTTAATAAACTATTTTAATATTTCCAGAAATTGTTTAAATCTTATAAATTCAATAATTAATTATTTATAAGTTAGAAAATATATAATATATCAAAATGTTTAGAAAAATGAGATCTACACAATAACATCAAAATCATGCATTGTTCAACAACTTCAATGCCAAGTTTAATTAGAATAAAAATGTGACCCCTCTCATATACATCTGGGGTCTCTCCTGTATTAGGGTTTGGACCCCTCGGATCCCGCTTAAATTGCCAAGCATTCCCTAGGGTTTCATTTGAGCTCTATTTAACTTGTCATATCACCATCCTTGCTTGAGAATTGCATCCATGCGATGTGTTGATAGTTTCTCTTCCTTACCTGTGTTTTTGCTTCTTCCTGCTAGAATACGATATCGAGGCCGAGATCAAAGACCGGGATCAACACCATCGAAGATCGACGAACAATACATGACCAACTATAATTGAGTCAAGTATAAGGCTTCCGAAGATCTATATCTGGGTATCAACAGGCAAAGGCAAGCATAGCCCCACCATGATACAGTCCTATGCTTTCAATGTATTTCACTTCTGCCATGATGCATACAATTCTACTATGGTCTTTTATCGATAGATAGAGTATCATATCTATTGCATTACTCCCTTTGAGCTTAAATTACTTCATCGACTGCTCCTAGCATAACTAGGTTTGGCTTGTGTGCACATCTAGAGCGTATATATGTGTCTTGCTTAGCCATGCTTAGCTATTAGTGCTGGTCCATCCAAATGATGTAACAATTGTAGAGAATATAGTATGACAGGAGATCGAGGTATACTGATGAGGTAAGATTAGTGGTAAAGGTTAAGCAAGCTAAGGCTTGTATGGGAGGCCACGGTGGGATGTGGTTTTTGTAGTCCTATGCTTGCCACTACTAGGACCCGAGTTCTTGCCTTTGGAACCGAGACGAGTGTACAGCCACATGGGGCCTGGAAATCCTCACGAGTAACTAACTTGCCTAGTAGATTCCATGAGTCACATAGTTCGGCATTCCATTCGACATATGCATAGAAAACGTTTTGAAATATTTGGCGGCTGAAGGTGTATCATAATAGGTAGGTAAGAATGGTCGGGGTTGCTTGGGGTGGATGGAGCCCCTATTAAACCAACCTCGCCTCACATCTCTATGGAACGGCTTCAGGATTTGACCCTTTACAGCAAAACCCTCCTTAGGGCGTGACTCATGGTCTCGGCGAAAGCATGGTAAGGTCGTGACCAACCACCCTCTGCCAGCCTTACAAGGAAGAGGGCTCAACTATAGTGGCATTAAAAGTTGGTTTGTACGTGTGTGTAAAGTTGTACACCCCTGAAGGGTTAAATCTTTTCGAAAGGCCGTGTTCACGGTTATGAATGCTTGGTGACCAAATTCTAAGATCATAGAGAACTTTAACATAATCGTAAAAACTTGGCAGTTCAACATGTGCTTAAGGATGCTTCCTCATGGGTACGAGAGGGTGATCCTAGTTGTGAGATGAGGATTACTTTGGTGGATATCAAAAGATGATGATCAATTCTTCGGAGATTTTGCTCTCTTATCCCCTTTTAAAATATTCTGATTAGATGAGCTTCTTCTCTCTCTTGTTTTATAAATAAAGATGGCTTTATGCAACATAACCCCACCAGCCATAAGTCTTGCGGAGTACACCCCATACTCACCCTTTCTTTGTTGATACTTTCGGAGTAAGTGTTCCACTGAAGACGAGTTCTGTACGATATCGACACCGAAGAGTAGCTTGGGGTTCCTAGCCAGCAGCCTGGAATCTATGGGTTGGGACGTCATCGTTATGCTTCATACCTCTTAGGCCATTATTTAAGTTTTCTATACTTAATAGCATAATTTGCCTTTCGTTGTTTGATGTCTGTGGTCAGTGACCTCTGCTTGTAATATTTTGGCTCTTTGCTCAGATATGAGCTTGTTGTAATAATTTTTGTGTTGCAGGGTTACTGTTGTGTTACCGATTCTTCACTAGATGTCCTCGAGCTCTATATTAAGCTTATGTCAGGCTAAGGTCTAGGATTTGTTTAACCCTCATCCCAGGGGTGTCATAGTTTTGGGCATCAAAGCAGTACCAACCGTAAAAAAACCTTGATTTTGGTCGATGTTGAGTCTAGTTCTTGTGAAAACTATTTCAAAGATGAAAAGTATTTGCGAAAACTCTAGTATGCTTCTTTTGCTCCTTATCTGGTATCGCTCTAACTCCGGGTCATCTTATATTTTGTTGATTTGGGGAAGTTTTGATATCTCTTCTAGTCTTTGAAAGCTTAGGTGCCTTCTTGGCATGTCGTTTCTTAGCTAGTTGACATAGTGTAGAGTTCTATAGAGTTGTGTGTGTTGTCAATTCCTTGTTCCCCTTTTCTTTGTTTCAGTTGAGAGATTCCTTCCCATCATGATCTCTCTATCTTATGGGCCCACAATATTATATTGAAGGATTCATAGTGTTTTGTTCTAGGCTTCAAGGTTTCCTTTTGCCTCATGTGCCTCCCTTTTTTTTATTTGGGTACTTCAGAAGGTGTTCCTTCTCTTTGAATCTACCTAGTGATTACTATCTTGTAGTGTACGCTGCGTCACTCAAATAGTAGTTACTTCTTTCTTAGGTTTTAACCCTTGGACATGAACCGAAGATCCTGGATTGCACTGGATTCTAGTGTTGTGAATCTTGTACATGAAGCTGATCTTTAACCCAAGATCCATTTTTTGAACCATGTTGTTAATGTTTACACATTACCTCAGGATGGCTGGTACTATAATTCTGGCCTTCAAGCTTGTGGTCTTTGTCGCGACTGAATTGTGACAACTAAGGACTTCCCCTACCACTAGCTATGGCAGATGTTCTTTAATGGAACCAAATAGGTCACGAGAAGAGTACTCCTCATGAGTCTCATATCTATACTTATGAGTTTGCCACACCTCTCCCTTCTTTGCATTGGATTTCAGAAGAATGATAATCTATTCATCCAAATCTTGGGATTCTATCCTGAGTATGTTCTTTCCCCTTATTGTTTCCGACCTTTGTGTATCAGTTGGTAGCCTAGTGGTATTCTAAATTAGTGCCTTCCGATGCAAGATACTCTTGCGGTCCGTCATGACAAACCATTTCGGGATGTTAGGAGAAACAAACTCCAGTACCCTCGTCATATGTAGGACCAGATCAAAGTGTTGTAATCCGCAGATTAAGAGGCATGATTAGCGTATATTTGTTCTACCTTAGAGTATCACACACTTGTATATCAAGAGGTCGTGCTGAGTTTCGTGACACTCTTAATGAAGTGATGCTCTTACATATTTCCTCCAAGCTTTCGTGCTCGTGAATGATGCGTGTGCCTAATAATCTGGTCATCTGAGATTCTTGGCAATCATTATTGCTTTGGACCTCAACAAGGACATTTGTGTCATTCTTAGCATGATGGTTCACCTATCACTAAGTGAAGCTTGACTATGCCACGAAGTCTGTTATTCTGGTGCATTCTGTTCGGTCAAAGAGTTAGGCTTGTGTCGAAGCTCTGAGACTATGTCTTCTTGCCTTACTAAGCAAGTTCCCTCTCGAACTATGTGACATATAGGTGGTTCGTGATATTCTAGACGTCTTTCTACAAGTATCTCCATGCTGCCACGTGACCGTGTTGTCAAGTTCTTGAGGAAGTAGGTTCTCCAAACTTCTCCTTTCTCCAAGAATCCATATTGGATACCCCTCAATTAGTTGGTTGAGCTTAAACAACAACTTGGAGAGTTGGAAAGACAAAAGTTATATCCGACTTAGTTCATCTTAAAGGGATGTGTAGTTTTGTTTGTGCCGAAGAAAGATAGTGTTTCCTTCGTGGATATGTTATCTTACCTCGCCTTTGATTTGATTTGGGTTATCGTCAAATCAAACTCAGTTCCAAGGACTATCTTAATGATGTTGTTACTCGTGATGTTTCACGTGAGTACTTCCTCATGTCCGTTCGTCTGACTAGTATTTTTGCCTTGATTATACAACATATGAGTTCATCTTCTTGGAGTATCTCGATAAGATTATTATTGATCCTGTCGATGACATCCTTATCTTCTCCATGCTGAAATAGATTCATATGGAACCTTTGGCACTAATATTGGAAAACTTTCTGAGTACCATCTTCAGGTCATCTCGAAGTATGTGCCTTGGATGTTAGAAGTGATTTCCTCCGCTTCACGGGAAATTGTTGAAAGATGTCACCATGGATTTGAGTAGATTTATCTTGTTCCCTTTAAGGACACAAGTGTATTTCGTTGCAAGTACTTCATGTAGGAGTAGTTGTACTTCGATAAGTTGTTAATACATGGGTCTAGCAATCTAGCGCATTCTATTGGAGCTTAACACTGTAGTCCATGCCTTGAGAATCTAGTAACTTTACCTTTGTGGAAAATGTTGCAAGCTTCCTATTTGGACATGCTGAGTCTAAAGTAACATTCCACCTAACCAAATCTGAATCTCAAGCAGATATGATGGTTGGTGTTTCGCAAGGTTTGGACATAGGTTTCTGTGTAAATCCGACAAGATTGATGTAATGGTTGACACAATTATTCAGAAAGCCAATTGTGACATTCGCTTGAACCATCAGATAACAACCACTATGTGTGAGGCTTCTTCTATGTTTTGTTATAAAAGTTGTGGTCATGGATTCCTTTGTATCCAAAGTCTGACTTTTACTTGCTGTCTGTTTTCTTGAACATCAAGGAGAACATTTAAAATAGGTTGCTAAATGTCTCTCGGTCGATCCTCTAGACCCTTTTACGTTGGCAAGTGTTATTGAGCCAATTAAATGAAGTCTGAGAATGAAGTTTCTTTTTCCTCGTGTCATCAGGAATCTTCTTATATATTCATCTTAGTGGTGTAAAGTGATATCACGATCTTTGACAGAGATTTTAATATTCTTGGATGAATAAAGAGTTTGCTTCGTTCCTCTAACATGTTTCAAGAGTGATGATAATTCTGGTAATTAGAAGTTTCTCTTTCTACATGTTCCTTGTGACTCGTATGAGTCCTCGCCACAAAACACCTTTCTATCTTGACCTTTTGTCAAACGAAGAGTGACCCTTCTGTTTCAAAAGTAGCTCAATAGCTTGGTTATCCATATCTCTGTATCCCTAGAAGCTCTACTTAGGTCATCTAGTAGAGGTTCACCTCTCGAAGTTTGTGTTCATGTTCTTCCTCTTGTAAGCTTTCCTTCTCAAATGCTTAAACTCGTCTAAAGCTCCATGGTCTCAATCCTTATGAAGACCAGTTATCTAACAACTTGAAACATATCTCCTTTTGTTTCCTCTGTTACCTTGATGTGTTTCATGTCGTCATCTCAGAGTAGTTCCTGAACACTCCTTCATGAGTTGACCATGAGATACTCGATGTGTTGTTTAGTGTGTTTCCCTCTTATCCTTAGAGTGACCATATTCCTTCTCCTTTCCTACCCGCGGAATGTCGGGTCGAGATTATCGTAAGGGGGATAGATATGTAACACCCCGGTTTTAGTTAATCATATTTAGGGCTTTCTTTGTGCATTCATGAGCATCATCCTTAAAATGCATGCTAATAAAATGAAGACAAAACCCTAAATCCTAATCTTTACCCCTCTCCCTAAAGCCGACTCAAAAGGGTTTTGAATTTTGAAAACCACAAAAGGCGTGGAGCCCAAATGGATTACAATTGCAACAAAATATTTTGATAGTTTTACAAACCCCTTTAGTATTTTCAAATTACTCAAAACAGATTTGAAATTAAAATTACAAAAGGAAAGTGGAAATAGAAAATGAAAAAAAGTTTTACAAATAAAAGCAGAGCTAGAACCGAGCCATGCCGGCCCATAGCTTCTCTTCTCTCTATCTACTGCCCAACATGCGAGTCAGCAGCCCAGTCGCAGACCAAGCAAGGCCCAGGCCCATATAATGCTTTTCCCAGGTAATCGCCATCGTCCACCTCGCGAGACGCCCGAAGCTGCTACGTGTCAATAGCGCCATCACTCACCGGCGTCAAGATCCTCTCCACCGCTCCGGAGGGAGATAAGGAGCAGCCTCGCACGTCTCTCTCATCTGGTCACTCTCTCCCTCTTTCGCGAGCTCTCTCCCTCTGTCCGCGCAGGTCCGTAGAACCCTAGCCCCGGCCGCCGTGTAGCGTTGCCGTCCCCAGCCTCCCCTCGCTGTTTTGAGCTTGCCGGAAGTACCACCTCGTCGTTTCGAGTATCCTCGCCGAAGGAATCAAGCAGGGGCACCCTTAATCGCCGCGGTCGACATTGTCTTCCCCGTCTCTGGCCGCCTCCTTCTTCAATGTTGCCGACACCGTTCGACCTTCCCTCGTGTCAACGACCGCACCATTGTGCTCCTGGTGAGCCACCGGTCCTCCTGGACCCCTCCTGTGTCCCCCTCCCTCTTTGGTTTGCCGCGATACCGTTGGTCTGCAAGCTCCACCACCGTCCGTCGTTGTTGCCGGTGCTCTGGTGACCACCCTGCAGCGGCGTCGCCTCTTTACGCCTGCCTTGAAGCGCTGGTTCAAATGCACCTAATCCCGTAGCCCCGCGCGCATGCAACCGCTACCCCGCCGTCCACCTGAGAGCCATCGCCGACGTGACATTGTGATGACGTCATAGTGACGCTAGTGCACATGGTCAGCACTGGTCAAACCCGTCGGGCCTGCTTTTCCTGCGTGGCAGGTGAGGTGGACCTGGGCCCCCCTGTCATTGATTGTTGGTAGGCGCTGCCGCGGTGAGAAATATGCTTGACCTCGTGGTGATGTCAGCCTTGTGTCATGCTGATGCCATAAAGTTTAATAAATTGTTTTAATACTTCCAGAAATTGTTTAAATCTTATAAATTCAATAACTAATTATTTATAAGTCAAAAAAATATGTATAATATATAAAAATGTTCAGAAAAAATGAGATCTACACAATAACATCAAAATCATGCATTGTTCAACAACTTCAATGCCAATTTTAATTAGAATTACAAAGTGACCCCTTTTATATACATCCAGGGTCTCTCCTGTATTTTGGTTTGGACCCCTCGGATCCTGCTTAAATTGCCAAGCATGCCCTAGGGTTTCATTTGAGCTCTATTTAACTTGTCATATCATCATCCTTGCCTGAGAATTGCATCAATGCCATGTGTTCATTGTTTCTCTTTCTTTCATGTGTTTTTGCTTCTTCCCGGTAGAATATGATATCGAGATCGAGATCGAAGACCGGGATCAACACCATTGAAGATCGATGAACAATACTTGACCAAATGTAATCAATTCAAGTACAAGGCTTCCAAAGATCTATATCTGGATATCAATAGGAAAAGGCAAGCATAGCCCCACCATGATACAATCCTATTCTTTCAAAGTATTTCACTTCTGCCATCGTGCATACGATTCTACTGACGTCTTTTATCGATAGATAGAGTATCGTATCTATTGAATTACTCCCTTTGAGCTTATATTACCTGATGCACTGCTCCTAGCATAACTAGGTTTGGCTTATGTGCACTGCTATAGCTTATATATGTCTAGCTTCGCCATGTTTAGCTATCAGTGCTGGTCCATCCAAATGATGTAACAATTGAAGAGAATCTAGTATGACAGGAGATCGAGGTTTACTAATGAGGTAAGATCAGTGGTAAAGGTTAAACATGCTAAGGCTTGTATGGGAGGCCACGATGGGATGTGGTTTTTGTAGTCCCATGCTCGCCACTACTAGGACCCGAGTTCTTGCATTTGGAACCGAGACGAGAGTACATCCACATGGGGCCTAGAAAACCTCACAAGTAACTAACTTGCCTAGTAGATTCCATGAGTCACATAGTTCGGCGTTCCATTCGACATATGCATAGAAAATGTTTTGAAAGATTTGGCGGGTGAAGGTGCATCATAACTGGTAGGTAAGCATGGTCGAGGGTCCTTGGGGTGGATGAAGCCCCTAGTAAACCAACCTCGCCTCACATCTCTAGGGACCGGCTTCAGGATTTGACCCGTTACGGCGGAACCCTCCTTAGGGTGCGAGTCATAGTCTCGGCGAAAGCAAGGTAAAGGTCATGTCCGACCACCCTCTACCAGCCTTCCAAGGAAGAGGGCTCAACTATAGTGGCATTAAGAGTCGGTTGGTACGTGTGGGTAAAGTTGTAAACCCCTACAGGGTTAAATCTTTACAAAAAGTCGTGTTCATGGTTATGAATGCTTGGTGACCGAATTCTAAGATCATAGAGCACTATAACCTCATCGTGAAAACTTGGCAGTTCAATGTCTGCTTAAGGATGCTTCCTCATGCATACGAGGGGGTGATCCTAGTTGTGATATGAGGATTACTTTGGTGGATATCAAAATATGATGATCAATTCTTTAGAGATGTCACTCTCTAATCCCTTTTTAAAATATTCTGATTAGATGAGCTTCTTCTCTCTCTTGTTTTATAAACAAAGATGGATTTATTCAAAATAACCCCACCAGCCATAAGTCTTGTGGAGTACACCTTGTACTCACCCTTTCTTTGTTGATACTTTCAGAGTAAGTGTTCCACTGAAGGCGAGTTCCGTACGACATCGACACCTACGAGTAGCTTGGGGTTCCCGGCCGGCAGCCTGGAATCTATGGGTCGGGACGTCATCGTTATGCTTCAGGACCCTTAGGCCATTTGTTAAGTTTTCTATACTTAATAGCATAATTTTCCTTATGTTTTTTATGTTTGTGCTCAATGAACTCTGCCTGTAATATTTTGGTTCTTTGCTCAGTTATGAGCTTGCTGTAATAATTTGGGTCGCCGGGTTACTATTGTGTTACCGACTCTTCACTGGATGTCCTCGAGCTCTAGGTTAAGCTTATGTCAGGATAAGGTCTTGGATTTGTTTAACCCTGATCCCGGGGGTGTCACAAAGCTTGTGCCATGCCAACATGGTTTAGCCAAAAACAATAATAAGATGTAAAGCACATAAATTTCCATAGTGCTATCACCCCAAACCTTACTTTCTTATGAGCTTTAAAATACATGAAAAAGGGTGTTTTTTAGAATGTTTGGAGGATTGACATACATACTATACTTGAAAGTAGCTTTTTCCACAAGTAGGTAGACATGCCTAGTCTAGTGAAAAAGGATGTTTTTAGAATGTTTGGAGGATTGACATACATACTATGTTTGGAACAAGTCTTAGCTTGTGCAGAAACGACTTAGCAAAAAGAGATCTAAAGAGTATGTCATCTAGTTCATATTGTCAACATTTCTTTTCTCACCTTGCTTCTTAATGTTGAACATAAATATGCCGAAGCAAAGGATACAAATTAATAGGCATAAAACATATCATGCTTCATAAAAAACACTTGACCTTAAGAACTACACACAACATGAATTTTTAGCTTTTGTTTTTATCTCCCCTTTTCTTTTATTCCATGGCATTCTTTTTCATTTTTAATCTCATCAAGGTAAAGTTTCTTTTAAGTAGATAATCACAAACATTTATAATAATGGTGGTGGTTTTCTTTATAATGCAAAACAGAAAAGTAAAATGACAAAACAGAACCTCCAAGTTTCTATGATAGTTGCTCAAAAAAACAAAGTTTAGAGGTTTGCAAACCAAGAGTTGAGTTTGTCCAGTGGGGTGGCTTGGGCATCCCCAATCTTATGGTTTTCAGCATCCTTGGATTGATCTTGGTGTGGTGTTCCTATATTTCCTGTCAAAAAGTTCAACACAAAACTTTTTCTCCCATCTATTTTCTCAGAAGTGACATTAGTGGCACAAGAATATAAAAGTTGCTTCCTATACATCAAAGACAAAATTATTTTCTAAATTCTATAGCAAGCATATAATATTCCTACGTATCCCTAGCATATAATATGACTCATACAAATCATGTTAAGACACTTGGGAATGGTTAAAACAAAACATGCTAGAATCTGTCCAGATTTTCAGCAACATCAAAACAAATTTTTTTAGTCCACTTATACATGTCAGGAATTTTAGCCAATTTTGGTGCATACAGATGATGAAAAGTTGTAGCTAAATGAATCTGAGTGTAATCCGAGTTACAGAAAAAATCAGAAAATTCACGCACTAAAAACTGTTCTGCAGGAATTTGCTACTCCATATGTTTAGCAACTTTTAAAACATCCAAAATGGTTTGCACTTGGTACATTATTAAAACCTTCAGAAAGAAAACCAAAACAAAACTCTCGATACAGCAAGAGTTCAAAAAAAATACGAAAGAAAAAATAACCAGGTGTAGCATCCCATCTGTCTAATATATGTAATGCTACATGGTCTAGTAATATAATGGCTACTTCCTACATATAATTGTTGCATCATAATTATATCATGCTCATGTCATCATGCCACCTTGCATTGGAGCATAATATAAAACCCTTTTCATTTGGTTCTTCTCTCATAGGCATTATTAATTGTATTTGGCTCTTGATATATTGTATTTGAATCTTGATAAATGCTTGATGCCCAAGTTGAGATGGGGGCATATCTTTTATTCAACTCCATCACCTTTCTTTGTCACCACCTTATAATTCCACCATCCTAATTACCCATGAGCTTTTATTTACTTTTGCAATTTAATCTAGCTCATGTGGGTTGGGATGGATCCAATCCTATTTTCTCTTGCTTGGCCTTTATTCCACATTTTGGTAATGCATGGGGATCATGCCATGTTATATTATTATTGTTTTCACAAGACTAACACATGGCATTTAATGCCCATGCATGGGCTATGCAAATCACCACCATTCTATTTTGTTTGGGTTTTACTTGGATTTGTGAGTGGAGCTTGGTTCCTTGAGAATTAATTCATGTTAGCTCTATTCTTATGCTTTCCATCAAACCTTAACCCTCTCTCTTTATCCATCACCCCATCTATGCATGATCATGTGGGATATTTTCCCATAAATTCCAAATCTCACTCTCTCTTGTGTTGTCCTCACCATTACCTTGTGCTCCACCATAAACCCTCACTTCACCATCTTTTTCCACTTATACTTGTCCTTGATGGATCACCACAAGACCCTAAACCACCCTTGCATGATCTAGTAAAACCCTAACTCCACCCTACCCTAGCCCTCTTTCTATTTTTCTTTCTATCTAGCCGAGCCTCACCTCACCACTTGTCCTCACCATGTCGAGCCCCTCTTCCTCTCTTCCCATGGGGACCCACCCCATGCCAGCTACCCCCTCTAGTCTAACACCACCCCCCTTTTAACCTAACTCTAACCCAAGCCTCACTCTAACCCTATCTACTACCCGACCCTCTCTTTCTCTCTCTCTCCCTGCCATGCTGGCCCACACCCGAGCCTCTCCTCTCCCTGGCCCACCTGCAGCCTCAACCTGCCCCTGCCCTAATCGGCCACGCCGAGCACGTGAGAAGGAGAAACAAAAGGTGGCCGAACCACGCCGAGCACGTGAGAAGGAGAAACAAAAGGCTAGCCTTCCCCTCTGACACCCTCTCTCTCTCCATCGCGGCCTAGCCTCGCCGGGCGTTGTGCCGAGCACTCTCGGTGCAGCGGCGGCTGCTGGCGTCTGCACGCCTCGCACCGTGTAACGTCTCACCTAGCCGCCTAGCTACTCCCGGTCAAGGACCCCGTCATACCGCGCTGGTACCGCCCCTCTGCGCGCGCCCCGCATCGCGGGTTCGAATCCCCACCTCGCCGCGTCGTGTGCCGCGCATCCGTTAGTTTCGACAGACAACGCGCAGAGAAGATCCACAGTGGCCGTGGCAGTTTTGCACATACCCCCCCCCCCCACAATCTTTTGCTGTAGCGCGCTGTCCAGATCAGGCCCACTTGGCCGTGTCTGTGCAAATTTTACAAAAAGAGACCCCGGTTTCGTAAACCTCAACCCGCGGTACACCGAGCCCCACCGGTCAGCTTCCCTATCCTTTTTACAAAAAGGCACCCGCATTTTGCATACCTCAACCCGCGCTCCAGCCCGTACCCACCTGTCAGCCCCGTGGGCTCAGCCTCTGTCGCGTGGGCCCGTGGAACGGCGTGCCCCACCGTCAGTGACTTGGGCTAGTTCTGTCTGGGTGTAAAAAATATTTCCGTTTATCTGTTTTAATAAAACAATTCCAGGAAATGTTTAAAAACAAATTCAAATCTGTTTTTAAATAACTTTTAAATTATAATTCCAAATAATACAAATGATATATGTTTTTGACTCAGAAAAATGTGAGGAATTCAAATATTCCATTCAAAATAATGGTTGAACACTTTAAATTTTCGAGATGATTAAAATTACAATAAAATGCCCTTTTCTTAATAAATTAATAACTTTAATTCTATAACTCCAAATTCAACAAATAATATGTCTAAATCGATCAGCGCGACGAGCACGTTCTATCTATGCATTCATTGTTCTGAATTGAAGCATGCCTCATGTCATTATTAAAAATCAGAATTGTTTATGGCAATAAAACATAACTAAATAAATAATAAAATGAACTATTCTTGTCCCTACACCTCACCCATGCCATGCTAATTTATTGCCATGTAAACTGTGCATCATTCATCATGGCATGCTTGTTTGCTTGTCGCATTTTACATCATACGCTAGTGCACTTTATTGATGTTGGCCCTCGTTTGTTTGGTTCTTCTTCGAATAGACGCCCAATAGGAGAATTATCAGGAATCACAGGAGTTCTACCCAGATCCATCTCTCGCTTCAACTGAGCTGCCAGGAAAGCACTACCACATGCTTGCATACATAGAGTACCTATTGCCTCTATCTTATTCTTGCATCATTGAGTCGCGATTGCATTAAATTGAATCCCAAGTACTGCATAGCCTTTACTTTTAAACCCCTCTGAAGCTTGTTCCTCCATCCCATGAGCCATTACTACAGTAGTTGTTTGAGCCATGCGAGTCATAGCGAGCATGTGTAGGGTATGTGAGTGTCTGATGGATAACGAGGTACCTAAACAACTTAACCTGAGTAGTAATGGGATAACTAATGAAAGAGGCACCGGTGAGCAATATCTGCTATTTGGTTTTTCGTGCTCACTTGTGTCCCGTAGGACCCCGAGTACTTGATTCCTGTTCCTTGACTATTCGCACTATCAACATCCGGGAGGCCTTATGGACCCCCCTGAGTCAGAGCTTGATTCATTTCTATTTCTTGGGGCCACAATTAGTTTGGGGCTTTATTACTATCTTGTACTTATGCCATGTTACTGCTTTATTTAAGATTGTGCGCAGAGCACCTGTACTGTTTTGGATCGCGCCATGTTTTCGCGGTATCGACAAGCCCAGTCACACTTTCGGGTTCCCAGTCGTTTACAGCCGTCGTCGCAAACCCTGGGTCCATCTCGGAGCCGACCAACTTCGTTGCGGGTAGCTTATTGGGGTGGCCCCCTGAAATATTTCTGAATCCTGTGATCGCTTTGTCATGAATGCCTCGTTGGGTTTTGAGTTGGTTTTTCTGAGGTTGATCGAGTGTGTGTTGCTAATTGTGCACCCCTACAGGGTAAATCTTTCTGAAAGCCGTGTCCGCGGTTATGGACGACTTGGATCGCAGTTTCTCGATCATAGACAAGTCTAACTAAAGTACCGCATTTAAATTGACTAAGTACCTGACTAGTAAATAGTGCAATACTCATGGAATGGTTAATAAAACTGCCAATAGATGGGGGTTGTTCGTCCGCTTCCTCGTTGGTAAGCGAGGAGGAGGATGGATCTGTTAATTATACTATTATAACTGTTGTTCTTAATTCACGGACATCCGTATATCATTGGTTAGGCGGATGGTTAGCGAGTATCTATAGACTTGTTAGTTATTATATTTTGCTACAATTGCGTCACCCTAGGTTGTGTCCCGTTTTAGAGGCATAAATACTTGCTGACTACCCCTAGGGTCTCACATGATAAATTGTTTGATTCAGATGAACATGTGTACTCGCAAGATGGATACTGGGTAGAGGAGACGGATGATGTTGGCAACAATCACTCGGTGTAGAGATTCCGGGAACGGGGATCCGTGATATCTGTGGGCGGGATGTGTTTATTTATGTGGCATGTTATGCCGATTTGCTTCTTATCCGTACTCGGATCTTGTTCTCCGCTTCCGCCTGATACTCTGATGTTTGATGTATGAGGAGCTATCCTAAAATATTATCACTATCTAGGATATTTGAATCTTGCCGTATGGCGTCGCAATATTTCTATTTCTTTTAGATGGAATGGCTCTTAGGACTGTTGTATGTGGCTTGCATACATACTCATTTGTGTATGTAGTTGATCCCTTCGCCTGCCGATTACGCCGCTCGTTCTGGTCCCGATGATCTGAAAGTGGTTAGGACGGCCGAAAGGTCTACCGTGAGTGGCCCCGGGCCCCACCGTACTATTTTAACCACTTTCGCTCATCCAGGCATGTAACTAAGAGCGTAATTCACCGAGGTAGTTACACCAGGTTGCCTCCCGTAAAGAGCTTTCTTTATAGCCATATAGTTAGGCTTTACTTACTTGATTTAGGTGATGCGGAACTCATGGGATAGCATGTGCTTCTTACCTACCTCCTTCTTCCTTGGAAAGTTTTCCATGCACTATACCAGGGTCCCATGGTGTGCTCATGCCAATCAAACAAATAATAAAATAGGAACATGGTATAGAGCAACACAAATAATAAAAGTGATAATAATAAAGTCTAACTTTCTTCCTATGCATAGGGATTTTATATTTGAATAAGTTATAGAAAACAATAGCATATCTATGCACATTAATAGTAGGTGAATGAGTTTTATATTTATTATCAACATAAGGAGGGAATTGGGAACCTCCTCTTTCATAATAGTTACAAGTACTAGAAGTAAATTTAGCAATATGACCATTGGAAGCATGCTAGTTGTAAAGTTTGTTATATGATGAGCATCATAATAATTATTATGGTTTTCATTTGCATTCTTTCCTGTTTCAAAATAGTTTCTAGTAATATTCTCATTATTAAGATTATGGTTGCAATAATGATTTTCAACATAAGGTAATTGCAAACCATATATATAGTTTTTAGCAAGTGCAAATTTCTCTTCTATGGTTAACATAGGAGAGTTGAAGAATGATATAGGACTCTTAGTCATAAGGGTATCATCATAGGAAGCAAGTTAATCATTTATATCTTCATTTTTTATACATGGATGGTTATCAAGAAGCATAGGACCATCGTCTAGATCTTTTTCATATAGCATATCCAAACAAAATTCCTCATTTTCATCACTAATTTTAGTAGTAGCATTATTAGAAGACAAAGGTGCATAATTAATTCTATCATAATAGGAAGGGTTCTCATAAATAACCATTTGAGTTTCAATTCCCTCAAAAGAAGTGTATGGATTTTTAGTTGGCAAATTATCATAGCATCGGTTATCATAGATGACAAATTAGTTCTGAGTTTGAGTGTTACTATCATTTGTTAATGGTGAAGGTGGAAGAAACCACTCTTCCCCAAGCTTAGATTGGATTATCTCTACTTCATTTTCTTTTTCACACACTTGTTCTTCCAATCTTATGTTTGCACCATCTTTTTCTTGTAATATATTAGTACTTTCCATGGCAGCAAGAGTTCCTTCATTATATTTAATAGCATAAGCATTATCACTTAATTATTTTATACAAATTTTGAGGATAATATATGTGTTTTTCATTACCCGAGCATCATGACTAGTTTCAAATTTTTGATTTATAAGAGAGTCTAGCTCATGGGATCCAACATAGGCAATATATTTCTCAACTTGTTCGATATCATGGCATAAATATTTACACTCTTGGTAAGTAGGAATAATAGGATCACTATTATGCTTACATTGATAGTGGGAGTGTTGATAGTCTTTTTTAGTGCAACAAGTTATATCATGTGATTCACAAAAGTCAATAGCAAATTGATTGAGATCTGTAAGAAATTCAACCATTCTATTTTCTTCTTCGGTTGATCTATATTCATAGTAGCCTTCCAACATTTTGACATGACCTATAGGTATGTGGATTACAAGTTTCTCTATATTTTAGCATGCATATTTAGAGGTTATACTAATTTTTTAGTGTTTTATGTTTAAATGGTAACTTAAAAAGACTAAAAACAAGGCAAAATAAAATACTTTAAAAATCTAAAAGGGGAAGAAAAGGCTCACAGTGGTGCAACCTCCCCAAGCTTGGGTTGTTGCACAAGTTGATGAAGATGATGGTGCCAAAAAATAGGAAGTTGTCGTGGGGGTTACCTTGCTCTTCAAACTTGATGTTCAAACTTGATGAGGATGCAGTTGTGTCAATGGCACCAGAAAATAGTCTAGCAGTTGTAGTAGGAGTTGGCTTGTGCTTCACCATGCAAAATCCACTATGATGTATCCTTCTTCCAATTCCCCTACAACGACGGCAAAAAATAGTCTTGATGGCAACAAATGCAGCCATTTTCCATTGGGACTCCAAGTGTAGAGTGTTGTAGCAAGCTTCTTTTCCCGACAAGGGTGACTCGAGGGTTTATATCAAACTCTTAGGGAATTGGTTATGGAAGGATGTTTGTATTCTCCTCTTCAAGAAACATGTACAGTAAAATTATTTGTCTTGTGTCCCCAACTCACCAAGTGATTGTCAAGCATAAGGTTTCATATTAGTAATATGAAATAAAATATAAAACTAACTAAAGAAAGTAAATAAAGCAAAGTAATGCAAATGCAAACTACATGATATGGAAGATAGTAGAGTTGTTTTTGGCTTTTTATAAGTGCTTGCAAGTAGAGAAAGTATTTTTGTATTATCGAAATTAGAAAGGATAGTAGATGCAAAGGAAAGATGTTTCTTATGATAAAAATCAGATCAGGGTTCATGGGTTTACTTGTCTACTCTCTTTTTAGGTTGTAGTGATCACAAAACAGTTCATCAATGATAAAGATTCATGGAAATAATTCTATAAGTGCTTGATAAAAGGAATTAATATGGGCATCACATTGTAATATTGAGATGGAATACACCTCTATCTTATGCTCCACAAGAAGGGATATCTCCATGCAATCTGGATTTAAGAATAAATCAAGTATAGCTTTAAGCAATATTATATGATGTTTGAAATACAAAATATGCTACCTTGATCTAGTCAAAGTCATCACACTGTCACGTGATAACTGTACCACATGATTTCACTTTACCCTTAGTGAGGCATCAAAAGAAATGTAAAAAACCAAACTAGATCTTTAATAATATGTGTCACAATTCAATCTCTACCCCCATGCTACTCCATCTAACACACACTTCTCCCCATACAAGTTGGATCAAAACAAGCAATGAAGAACCGGGTGCATGATATGCATCTATTAAAACATCTTAGACAAAATAGATTCCAATCTCAAATATCAAATCATAGAAGAAAGATCCACCACATAAAAATTACAAATATGAGCATTATCATGTTGGGCAGATCATATGGTACTAGATCTATGAAGAAGAAGAGAGAAATATATCAAGCTACTGCAACAAACCCACATCCCGGAGGTTGACTATTCCCTCTTCATCATGGTGATGAAGCTAGAGATTATGGAGAGGGTGGGTATATCTCCCTAGAGGTGGCTCCGGTGGAGTTTTCACCACCAATGTTTGCTAGATTTGACTCTGTTTGGTGGCGTTTTTATCTCTGGTGGCTCTCCCTCTAAGGATGGCCCAGGGGGTCCTTGTATAGGGATTTTAAGGTCAAGAGAACTCCGTTGGTGAAAGAATCAAGCCGATTGGACAGTCGAAGAGGGAAAGAGCATGGGTGGCATGCCCACCAGGCCTGGCCACGCCACCTTGGCTCTTTTGGCCCTCCTAGCCCTCCTAGTGAGATTCCAGTGCTCCAGATGCTTCTAGTGGATAAATATCGGCATTCCCAAAAGTACAGGTCCATTTCACTTTGTTTAGATCCTGAAATATCAAAAACATTGAAAATATGGTTTTTCTGCCCTGTAGGGTTATAACCAAAATAAAGGATATCATTGGTAAATCCCCCCAAATTAATATAAAAGAGGGATATAACATTATATATGATGCAAATATGTGGCAAAATATGTTAACAAACAATAAAGTTCATGTATGCATTTTACATGCATCACCAACAAGTTGGTGCAAGCTCGCTAGTCGCCAAGGCCATGCGCCATGGCTTCTACTGTCTCACCGCACACGCTGACGCAATCGACTTCGTACAGGGTAACGTCGAGTGCCAAAAAATACGCCAACCAGACGCATATCACTGGTTCAGCTCTCAAGACCATCCCCATCACATGGCCATTCACCGTGTGGGGCATCGACATGGTGGGTCGGTTCAAAACCGCCCCGTCGGGCTACACCCACCTATTGGTCATACTCAACAAATTTATCAAGTGGGTCGAGGCAAATCCCATCAAGATATGCGACAACAAGACCGCTACCAAGTTCCTCTATGAGCTGCTCAACTGGTACAGTTACCCCCACAGCATCATCACCAACAACGGCACCAAATCAAGATATGCCTCCGACTTGACCTCGCCTCAGTCGCCCACCCAGAGTCGAACGTTCAAGCCTAACACGCCAATTAGAACGTCCTCCACGGCCTCAAGCCAAGACTGCAGGTCCCCCTCGAACGGACGCTAGGATGCTGGGTCGAAGAGCTCCCCTCCTTGCTATGGGGCATTCGCACCTCCATCAACCGATCAACTGGGTTGACCCCCTTCTTCGTGGTGTACGATGCTGAATACGTCATGCCAACTGACCTGGAGGATCGCCTCGATTCGTCCACTACGCGGAAGAGGACAACAAAGTCGCCTGTCAAAACAGGGTCGACCTGCTCGATGAAGCACACAACCTAGCTTGCTCTCGCACCGCCATCAACCAACAAGGTCTCTGCCACTACCACAACCTCCAAGTCCGGACACACATCTTCGAGGAGGGCGACCTTGTCCTATGTCTCATCTAGGACAAGAAAGGCATGCATAAGCTCTCTCCCCCATGGGAGGGGCCATTCACCATTGGTAGAGTCCTAGGCAATGACGCCTAGTACCTCATCAACGTATGAGGTGACAGCCAGCTCGACGTCGAGCGGCCATGGAATGTGAACCTCCCCCGAAAGTTCTATACATATAACTCAAACTTGTACTCAATTGTACTAATGATGAAATATAAAAAATTTCCGCACAAATTGTGTCCACTTGCCATTCCTTGTGCCAATTACACTCGTACATTAAGCAATACACTAACAACGGTAGTCAACCCTTGGTCGAGCGACCAACACGGCTAAGTAGTGCGGTTCAAGGGCACCGAAAATTATTTGGGTCTTGCACCATCAACGAAAATGCCAACCCAGAGCCACCATCGGAGTCGCCTAGCTCGACCGGCTCCCCGAGCCAAGATGACCGGTTGTGCTTCCCTCAAAACATTGTCCTTCTCATCCTTGCACACAATGACTCGAACGGTTAAGTACCATACTTGGGGACTCGTTCCAAAACAAACCTACACGCGACTCGGGAAGACACCAAGTATGAGAGCGTACCACTGACTCGTCAAGCAACTGGCTTTCCAAACCAGGAGGAGAGATGCACTACACGCCAAACAGCACACCACTTCCTTATCTACCTTGGGCATACGACTCAAAAGGTTAAGTACCACGCTTGGGGACTTGCTAAATTGACCCCGATCCCATTCAAGGAAAACACCAAGTTCAGAGTACCCCTTGGGGTCGCCATGCGACTGTCTCCCCGAGCCACGGCAAATTGAGCTAAGCTACCTAAACATCTTCTAACACACATCACCAAACGCTAAACATAAGCGCACGAATAACCCCAACAACGAATACACTCGGGGAGTCACATAATCCAAACAACCAAGAGAAAAAATCAAAATAAGCTACTAACTCTGCGAGTTCCTACGAGTCAATTAACATATTACCAAGTGACAAAAATATATCGTTCACCAACAAAATTTTTTACAAAAGTCCAGTCGCAACAGAAAGCTACACTTCAGATTAATCTCTCATTCTAAAGGCTTCAATGAAGAGGCACCATCCATGCCCTAGACCCTTACAAAGGGCTTCCATGGGTTCATCGGGTAGGTCGTTAGTGACTTCACGATCGACGACTAAAATGGCCACTGCGATTGAAGGTCATGATGCATCGGCTCGGCGTCGTTCCGCGCGACTCACATCTCCTGATACGGAAGGAGGTCACCCATCACCAAAACACACTCTGCGTATGGAGGGGCTTTCACATTCAGCGCAACGACGTCAGTGATATCCACCTTGCCAGTCGCCGAGGGATATCCGCTGTTGACATCGTCAAGGTCGAATTCCACCAAGAAATGGGCGAGCCCAAGGCTCAGCGTTGTGGTGGCTTCACATCAGAACGCGGACCGTTCCATCCACTCGACGACCACAGGTGCCTCTTCGAGGTATTCCACACCTCTGTCAACCCTCCAGGTATCACCTCGGTAGGAGATATGCCTTGGAGAATGGCTTGGATGCACATCACCGATGTTGTGGCCATATTTAACACCGCCATCACGCATTGCTCGGTGCTGAATATCTGCATGGAGGGATCTCATTGTCCTATAACATCTTCACAACATCAGCAAATCAAGATCTAGCGGAGGAAACTCCCAGGGACTCAACATGTTCAATGATGTGCTACTCGCAAATGGAAAGAAAGAAGAAGACGTACCAAGGAGCTTGCGATAGTTCTCCATGATAAAGTTTTCAAGGGCAAAGAACTTGCCCTACAACCCCAGCATAATAGAGTCAGACGCCTAGCGATCCTCCTCGGCCGCTGCAACCTCGGCCTTCGCCCTCTCCTCGGATGAGATCATCGCCACCTTCGCCGACTCTAGCCCCTTCGCCAATGTTGTCCCTCTTTTCTGCTCCAGTCACAGAGTACTTCACAACATCCAGGTCAGCGGCAGGCACATAGCCTTCGCTGGCCTTGACAAGCACGGTTGCATGGTCACCTACATTCAAGAAACAACTAGTCAACAAGACGCAGTTACAGGACTCCAAAGTGTATCAAGACCGAAATTCACCTGCGGTAGCTTGAAGGAGTAGGTTGGTTTCCTGGGCCACCCGCAGGTCGTGTTCCATTCTCTCCAACGCAGCTCGTTGTTCTACGGATTCATGTTGTAGCAGCAACAAAAAATAAAACATTTAGCTTCAAGACTCAACTCTCTACTTCCTACCGATTCAACCCTCGGGGACTAGAGAATCAAAGAAATTCAAAGTGTCTAGTCGCTAAAATTTAGCCACCAGACCGTCGGGGACTGGAAATACCTGGAGTGCTTCACCCAGCATGCGGTGGAGCTCAACTTCATCCATCTAGGGTAGCAGAAATGCCTCACGCCCAGGATGCTACCCAATGTTGCTATTAATCACTTTAGCGACCGAGGGATACTGTGTATCAGTCGCCGCGACTGAGGCCTTCAACATGAACCATAGAAAGGACGCTTCTGAAGGGAGGTCGAACTTAGACAGCTCCACTCTTGTGGGTGCTTCCCTCTCTGTAGAGATCATGATGTCACCCTCCTTCGAGCCCGAGATAGTTACCTCGGCGAGTTCAGTCTTCTTCTTGGTCATGCCCCCATCTGGTGCCTTGGCAGTCTCTCCCTTCCTCTTCTTGGAAGGATCATCCCCATCTTCGGTGCCGGTCGGTGAAACCTTGGCCACCGAGGTATGATTGATCTTCTTGGGGCCGCCCTAGGATTCCACGATGATCAGCAACTAAGAAATTTTATAGACAAAACAACAAATTGCGACGAGTGAGAAACCAAAGTACTTGGTGACTAGAATCAAGTGCATGCCTGTGCTGATATGTGCGGGCTTCTCCAGCTCGGGGCCTATCGAGCGAGTCAGCCCCCTCTCTAGCAAACTCGCTTGCCGCTACACCATGGGTTTCTTTACCAACTTGGCTTCTCCCGAGGAACCTCTAGCTCCTTCGACACCGACGCCTCTTCAAACTGTTTTTCCCGCGGAGTCGCTGATCCCGTTGCTGGCTGGACCTCTAGCTCTGGAAATGTCAGGGCGCTTGGTTATTTCACCGTGATTGGGGCCTTAGACCCCATAGCTGCATCTACAGCCTTCGACTCCGTCATTAGAGCTGGATCCTCTAGTGCTTTCACCGTGTCCACGGCCTCCTCGTCGTCAGACTCGCCTTCCGACTCGAAAGTGGCCACCGACTTAGCCGCTGAATTTGATGGTGGCCTCATTTTTGTAGCAGGTTTGGCCGGAGTGAGAACTCTCCGAGAGCGGTGCTCGTCGATGAGCTCCAGGTCGATGTAGAACTCTTCGAGGCTGCGACTAGCCTCCATTTCGCTCTTCTTCTGGCCACGAGTCTTCCGAGTTGTGGGGAAAGTTTCTTGTGCCTCCATGACCTCCTGCTAACTCTCGAAGTCTTCTCCTTCTTCCTCAAGTTCCTCGGGGACCTATTTGTATCATCGGAGGAAGCCAGTTCTCGAGAACCTGGAAAAGCTGAAGAACAAAGGGGTCAGTGACCCGACTTAATGATGCGACTAAAATCCGCGACTGCAAGGATAAGGGAATTCACCAAAGGAGCTTTCCGCTTTCTAGCAGTGTACGGAGCCAGCCCAGCCTTTGTACTGGTAAACTCCACCTTAGTGATCTTCTTTAGGGACGCAATGTAGTCCTCTGACTCCCACGCTTTGCTGCTTGATCTTTTGTTGGGTCCTCTGGCCTAGTGTATTGATACAACCAGTGGGCTCGGGTGGCCAGCGGGACCAATCACCGCCCGAGCTAACCGTTATACAGGTTGATGGTTTCCAACCCTTTGTCCTCAAGCTCCATCATCCGGGACAACATTTCGTCCACAACCATCTTCTAGTTGTTGGGGACCAATAACCGCTCGAGCCTACGTGGATCGCTCCTTTTCGTGGTGTATGTCGGGATCGACACTTCACCAGTGGGGGCGGATCCCTTCATGAAGAACCAGTAGTTCATCCACTCATTTGCCACTTTCTTTGGCAGTAGCATCTTCAACAACTTGGCCTTGGGCTTCAGCTGGAAGGTCACAACTCCTGCGGCTAACATGAAGTCGCCCTTCCCTTCTCGGTTGACGCGGTCATGGAACAATTCCAACCAGAGGGGGACATAGGGGCAGCACCCCAGGTAGCACTCATAGAACACAACAAAGATCGTGAGCTGTTCGATGCTCTGAGGCCCTAGATCGGAGGGCTTGATGGCATAATAGGTGCAGAATTCCCCTGGCTGTGGCTTCGGTTCGGTCTCACCGGCCGCGAGGATGCACCATTTCCCCTTGTTGAAAGAAGATCGAGGTTGGAAACCCCAATCCCCTTTCTAGATGGCTGAGAAGTCGATGAATTCCCCTGGCCGTGGCTTCCGTTCGGTCTCACCGGCCGCGCGGATCCACCATTTCCCCTTGTTGAGGATCCCAACCTCTTGGAACTGCTTCAAGACGGCCGCAATGCACTTGGATTTGCCCCCACAGATCCTTCGTGGGCGCCATCGCTAGAGGGATCACTCGGTTTGGGAGTTCCGAATCGGAAATGGTTCTAGGAGCTGAAGATAGGAGGAGGCGGAGAAATTTGAGAAAGGTCTACACTTCCCTCCGTCACTGTCCTTATAAAGTGGTGCCACCCGATAGTCTTAGGATAGCTGTTACCTCACGGTAATTCTGCCAAATGTAACCATTGGAGTTACCCAATGGCTAGTTTGAATGAGATAATGGTCCAACATCGACCAAATTGGTCACTCGACTCGCTTTCTTGCCCATTCCAATTGTCTGGATGAGGCGACTCAACCGTATTATTACTTTCCAAAGCTGCGACTGAAGACATACAAGAAGACTTCTCCCTTCATTAGATGAGTTCGTCGCCGATTCGACTAGGCGTCCACCTGGACTCGCTTACTCCGACTGCCAAGTCAACGCCTTCGCCGAACTCGCATCGCACTCAGGGACTACTGATGGGGATATGCCAATCGGGGTATACCTAGAAGGCCAGTTCGATTGGCCTAAGCCCATGACAAGTGGGCCTACAGACTTGGCGACTAGAATGCGACTGAAGATAAAGCATGGCTATTAGGAGTTGAAGGCCCAAGACTCTATCTAGGCCCAGTCAGATTAGGTCAAATCCTCCGAAACCTAAACTGATTCGGTTGTAACCTTGTAAACCCTAGCGAGGTGCCCCAATATAAACCTACCTAGGGTATTATGTATACTTAAGTGCTATTAGCTACCCCATCCAAGCGACTCGCTGCCTAGCCGCCAAGATCGCCAATGTTGTAAACCACTCACCATCAATACAATCTAGCAGGAAGTAGGTCTTTACCCTATGGGGGCCAAACCTGGGTAAATCCCTCATGCTTGCTCCCAATCTCACGCCGAGGATGGCAACTCTCTCTTGCCCCGAAATCGTATCAACCGCTACCCCTGGTAGCGACTGCCATGCTCATTCCCACGACACAACCTCTATCACACTGGTGCTCCATTACATGTGGCAGTTGCATTCCTATCTATTTTTGGGATTTCTAACCATGGTTTGACACATGGACACTAGTAGAGAAAATCATATAGCAACACTCCTTACCGCCGGAGAAGTGGGCAAGGGCTCGTCGGCGGTAAGTGCTTCCAGACCTGCGTAGAATTACCACCAGTGACACTCACTCGTCACGCCGGGGCTACCACAAGTACTGCCGGCGAATAGGGCATGTGCACACCAGGAATCGGGTGAGCCGCGTGCCCCATGGATGGGGCACCACTTACCGTCGGTGAATCCGATGATGCAGGCCTGGGGTTAGCAGATGGAGCATCGGCGAACAGGGCTAGTGCTCACCAGGGATTGAGTGGGCCGCGTGCCCCCTGGATGGGCTGACACTTACCGCTGGCGAAATGTCCTACGCTCGCCGGGGATACCTGCACATACCACCGGCGAAAGTTGCACCGCTCGCCGGGGACACATGTGGGGCAGGGTGGGCCACTAGGCCGTGTTTATTACCACCGGCGCAATTTTTGTTTCCGTCGGTGGAAAAAGACTACCACTAGTGTTTAGTGTGTAATTCGCTAGTGGTAACCTGGGAATTATTACAAGCTCGAACAAGCCACCTACCAAGACCTCCTCACTCACCACTAGCTCACTTTTCATGGAAACTCAACCCCAAGATTTGCTAGCTCATTCCCCAATTCTCCCCACCCATTTTAGCTAATTCAATGAACCAAGTTTGATATATTTGAGGAGATGTCGCTCCCCTCGCATGCATTAGTAGAGCTACCTAGCAAGATCTAGTTCTAGATTTTTCTCCCACTACCTTTCCCACTTCTCTCTACTGGTAGATCTAGATCTCGAGCATAAGGTCCCGACAACACACACACACACTCTCTCTCTCTTTAGTCGTTGTTTGGCATCTCTCCAGTGCTCTTGGGCCTCGCGTTAACTAATAGTTATAATATGGTGTAATGTGTGCACGAGTTGGCGACAAGTCACCGGTGATGTCACTTCTGATGGTGAAAAGTGGTTGCACCCATATGTGGACCTTTTTTGTGTTGTTTTGCCGGCGGAATGTGCATGTACAATGAGTTTCCAATGTTTTTCCGGAATGTTGATTAACTTCCATTCCGGCGAATTTCTGGCACTCTGGCGAGACCATTTTTAGCAAAGGTCAAGCCGAATTTTTCCGTGAAAGCCGAGACGAGGGTTCTAATCTATTCTCTTATCGTGCAGGCAATGATGGTCATCGAGATGAAGGAAAGTGACATGGATAGATACATGGAACGCGTGACTGCCGACATGTATCGAAATAACCGCATGGGAATAATATATCCGTGTCGAAAATGCAAACTATCATCATTGTTTGACCCCTTGTCACGCATGGTGAATGAGCACCTGCTCAGGTATAGTTTCATGGAGAGTTACACTCAGTGGATGGATGATGAAGATGATGATGATGATGACCATGAGGAAGAGGATTTCGCTCAACACGAAAATGAAGATGACGAGGGAGAAGAACGGGATGTCGCACATGACAACGACGGTGAAGAACAAGGTCGAGAAGAAGAATATGCGGACGACGAGGATAGGAGTAGTAATACCATGCTAACCGTATCGACCGACCCTAGAAATTCTCCATGCAGGACCCTCATCTTCTTGGCAACGCATCGACCGACCCTAGAAATTCTTCGTGGCAACACATCAACCGACCCTAGATTCACTGGTAGACGGAAGTCTAAGATGGATCAACTGGAGATAGACTTGAGAACTCCGTTGTACGACGTAGGTCACGGGCCAGAGGAGACCCACTTGAGAGTAACTCTCGATCTTCTAGAGATGAAGGGAAGATACAGATGGAACAATGCAAACGCATACAATCTCTTCCGATACTTGAAGAAGCACTTACCTAAAGATAACACGTTGGCAGGTAGCCTACAGGAGGCCAAAAATGTGGTGTGCCCGCTCGATTTACCGCACGAAAAAATACCATGCCTGCATTAGTGACTACGTGATGTATCGGAAGAAACAGAAGGACTTGACCGCATGCCCAAGGTGCGAAGAGACTCGATACAATAGAGCGATGATAAAAGCTCCGCGAGAAGTTGTGTGGTACTTCCCGCTCAAGCCCCGTATCTAGCGGTACTTCGCGGACCTCAAGGAACTGAAGCTCATGCGCTGGCACATGGAAAGGAAGGAGGAGGTGATGAAGGATCCAATGTGGGTTGAAAACCAGGTGCTGACGCACCCTTCAGATGCAAGCCAGTGGAAAGCATTAGACGATGAGTACGAAGATTTCGGGAAAGAACCAAGGAACATCAGACTGGGTGCAAGAACTAACGGACTCAATCTGTTCGACAACCAGAGCAGGAAGCATAGCACCTGGCCCATGTTTGTATGGATATACAACCTCCCCCCATGGTTATGCCTGAAGAAGAAGTACATACGCATGAGCATGCTAATCCAAGGGCCGACGCAACCAGGGAGCAATATCAACCTGTATCTTGAGAGGTCAAAGGAGGAGCTAGCCATGGAAAGGATGCCATTTCTTTAGCCGGGTAAGGATCCCGGGTCTTTGAAAACCATCTGCATGAGGACACGGATGTGGCTACCCGAGAATGACCTGTGGAGGAAGCATGGAGATCTGTTCAATGACAAGGATGAGCTCAAAGTACCTCCTCTTAAGAGTAGCGGCGAGGAGATTGATGCTTTGTTGAAAATCTAGAAACACTATCCTTCGCCGGGTAAGATAAATCAGCATTAGTGGAAGCGAGGAGACAAGAAAAAGGAAAGGAACATGGACCGCTCAAGGGGGTATGGAAAAGGAGGTCCGTATTTTGGGACTTGCCGTACTAGAAGATCGACGGCGAGAGGGACTAGGCGACGACGACGCGGCGGCTGCAAGCTCGACGAGGTGGCCTGGGGCGACGCAGACGGCAGATAGGGGCGGCGTCCGAGCTGTTCGGCGACGGGGTTGCGCGGAGGAGAAGGCAGGGCTCACGGAAGGTAGGGATGCAGGGGACCCCGACGCGTGCATTGTGGTGGGCCCAGGGACGCTGTTTCTATGGGATGCAACGTGCCTACGACCGTTGGTGGGCCAGGGAAAAAGGCGGGATGGAGGAGACGTGACCGAGCAAGGTTGCGCGTGGGTGTGTGTGGGTCTGGGTGAGCAGGTGGAGGGAAGAACGGTCGGTGGGGTGGGGTGAGAGAGAGAGAGAGAGAGTGGCGGCGGGGGAAGTTTGGCTAGCGGTTGGTGTGGGAGTTGGGTAACTAGGGTTTGGTCTAGGGTTTGGGGTAGTAGGCCAGCTGGCTGGGCCTTTGGGCCTGGCTGGCTGCCTCCCCTAAAAAATATATTATTTTTATTTTTATTTAACTTTTAAAATATTTTATAAATAGTTTTTAGACAATTAAAATATTCAGGAAGACCTGGTTTTATGATTTGAAATTAAAGGAGGGCTAATTAGAAAACAAAATAGGGTTTTTGCAAAGTACTTTTATGAAGAAAAATGCATGATGATGTCATGATGATGCATAAAATAGAAACAACGAGCAATTTTCTGGTAGTGATTTTAGCGGGATGCCACAGCCTCCGACGAAATTGCGTTAAGGGAGCACGCTTAGTCACATCAAGTGATAGAAAAACAAAATGGGTTGGAACTATAGCAGGAACACAAATGAACAAAGGGATGCTCTGAATCAGACGGCTATGAAAATGAGATGACGTGGATAGGCTACATGTGCAAATAGACAAATTTAAATGACTCTTAGTAGGGGTCTACATTATAAGAAGATAGCGATATGTGTTTGCCTAAAAAAACCTTACCACCGGCGAATTCGGGCCATACGCCGGGGGTAGCATGCGCTGATCCCACCTGCTAGTGGCCCTAAGGTTACCACCGGCGAATCCGGACCATATGTCGGGGAAGCACACGCTGGCCCCACCTACCAGTGAACCTAAGACTACCACCTACGAATTCACGCATATGTCGGGGATACTCTGATTGTGCGTCCCACCCACGGGATAAGTGTCGTCCTCCCTCCCTATTGATGCTAGATCGATCTGTAGAGACACCCACCTCGATCTGCCACTGTCCGCCGTCAGCAAGGTGAGTCCCCCGCGCCCCCTCTCCCCTCCCTTCCTCTCTCCCCTCAGCCTCCACTACCTAACCCTCCACCTCGCAGGAGCCCGTGGACGGAGCCGCGCCCCTCGTCGACCGCCCAGAGGACGAGGAGGCGCCCGTGGAGTAGCCATTGCCATCCCGTCTGCTGGCTGCCCGCAGGTACCCCCTTGATCTCCTCCGCTCCCATTTTCCCCCTATGTCTAGCTCTCCTCCCTCTCCCTCTCCCTCTCCCTCTCCCTCTTCCCTCCCTTCCCCTCTCCCCCCTCGCCCTCCACTAACAGAAACCACGCGGCCACGCCATGTACGCGGCGGCGTGTGAGGACGTCGATCATGCCTTATACACTTCTTGAATCTATCTGCAAATTTAATTATTTTGTGTACATTGTATCCTTGATTCCATGGTTTATATACTTCGTAGTCCATGTGCTTCATAGAATTTTGTTATGCTATTTAGTAGCTTATGAGATGACAACAGAATTATATTATTTCTTGTTCTCAACAAAATCCAGTGTCTTCATATATGGTTGTTGATTGGTCCACTATAATGCTTGGGATCTTTAGTTAGTGCCCCATTAATTCAATAGGTAATCTTGTAGTTGAGATATTAAGAATCAAGAGATATGTAGGAGGCATAGTTTAATTATCATTTACATTTCCTGGTCACAAGCCACTATGGTTCCCTAATTTTTTAGCATTCTCATTATATGCGGGATTTTTTGGAAATCTGTGGGTATGCACATGCACTTCCTCATGACAAGTAAACATCTCTTTGACTATATGCTAATTTTTTAATCTATAATTCTAACAATGCATTGATGTTTAGGCCCTTTTATTTGATTGTAGGGCTTTGACATCATACATTCCGAAATTCCAATCACTTTGTCTAGAACGAGATAAACTCGTGATAATGCAGATCTGTTTAGAGAGATTCTCTTTGTTCTTCTGTCTCAAATAACTGATAAGAATAATTTTGTAGACATGAGCATTCATGTGTGACATTTGAATATGTTTCAGAGCATAAGTATGCATGAGAAGATTGTGTCTGAGTTGTCTATTAATTATTTCTACTAGTTAGAATATGTGAGATGAACATGTTCATATTAGTAGAGGCATTGTATTGATTCCTACCAATATCAATTGATGGGGATGCCATCATAGTGTATAATAAGCATTGTTTTCTTACAAACGGTTCAACCTTTTTGCCACTGCACATTATTTTGCCATTCTCATTTGCACATATAGATGCTAGCTTGGTCATCATCGATCTCTGTGTTTTCGCACATCTTCACCATCTTTTTGTTTGCACCTTCATATTTTACTAAGAACTCAGCACATTTATAGCATGGGTAGAAATCCTTGTTTCTTTTCCATTCCTTCGTTAACAATTTCAGGTACACTAGTCTCAACACGTATCTCCTTTTATTTTTTCTGAACCTGGTTGGTCGCGAGCTTAGGCGTTTGATAGGCCGTACGACAAATAAACATACAAACAAGCAATAAAAATGTATAAGGCAAGAGTAGTTTCTCTCCTGCTAAGTATTATCTGTGGAATTTACTATGTTGTTGTTCTAGTATCAGCAATCTGCCTGCCCTGTCTACCATTTCGAACCTTGAGTTTCAATTCTTCGAATAATAGAGTTTGTTGATTAGACATGGTGCTAATTGAGGTTGTTGGGTACCTGGGAAGTTGACCATGGTTTGGTCAGCAATAGTATGTTGAATATGCCTCTCTATGTCGTCTAAGGTGGCGAGAGCGATGTTTCATTTCTATAGAGTTGGTAACAGAATCAAGGCAACGTGTAAGAACTTAAAGTGATTGTGATCTTGTTGTGTAGCTGTAGTTGTTTGCAAAAATGGTTCGATCAAAATTCCGTGTGCTGAATGCTAATGCTTTTTCAACAGCACAGCTGCTCTATGACTACTTCAGTTCGTCATCAGTGTCAGAGCCAAAAACAGCCAACTAAGGCTTGTTATTTTGCAAAAGCCAGTTCAGACTGACACTATGTGAGCTTGATTCCATGTTCATAGATAATATCTCTAGAGTGCAGCAGTTTTTGTTAGCAGTTTTTGTTACTGGAATTATGTTAGGAAACTAAAGTTATGTGCTATATACAATAAAGTGAACTTACTCATTATGCCAGATTTTGTAAGCCTATTACTTTAACTGTTTATTGTATGGCACCCTTTGAACATGCTACAAAGAGGTGAGGCTAAACTTCTCACAGAAGATTGGGTAGGTGCAATTGAGGACCTAAAAGACGCTGCCCACAAATCACCATAGATGAATTTTATGTAATTTTGCTTTGCTATTCTGAATTTATGAGAGTTAAGCTCATTTTGCTCCCATTATTTTTTTAGCATGCCAATTAGATTTGTTTCAACTTTCAACTTTCTGCGTTTGAGTTACTCCATTGGAAGTTGTGAGATGGATTCCATTGGAAGTTGTTGTGAATGTTGTGCAGGTACATTAAGTGCCAATGTTTCACCGAAATGTTGATTAACTTCCGTTCCGGCGAATTTCAGGCACCTACGCATGACCATTTTTAGCAAAGGGCATGCCGGATTTTCGCCGTGAATTTTCGTATCTAAAATCCTTTTTTTTGCTTGTGTAGTGCTCGGTATAGTCATGTCATCTTCTGGAAACCGCAACAAAGAAGATCGAGGCCAGTGAGCCTTAGAGGAGCACTACAGGCTCATGTCCCAGGACATAGAGCTGGAGGAGGTAGGGGCGAAGAAGATGACGAGACCACCGATGAGGGTGGGTAGGAGATGGTCGTCGATGATGGCCTAGATGGCGGGGCGACGAGACCACTAACATTGGTTCCGCTCGAGGTTGCTCAGAGACAACGACCAAGGCCAAGAGGGAACGGAAGAATAGGTGAGCGAACACGGTCGGCGCCACGAAGGAGACATTCATAGCGGTGGACCCGAAGACCAGTATCCCTACGGAGCCGAAGAATCTCGCGAGGGGGTATGGCATCCAGCTTTGAGTTATCCTTCGGGACTTTTTCAATGTCAACAAGATGAAACTCTGAACAAAGAAGAAGAAGAATCTTCAGGACCAACTCCTCTTGCAGCTACACACGAGGTACCAGTTCCCCTAGGGCTTCACGAGCCTAGATCCCAAGGAGAACATCGTGAACAAGTTCACCGTCGGCAGGTTCACCAGGAACCTCAGTGGTTATAAAACCATGCTAAGGAGGACGATTGCTGATGACGAGCCATGGGAAGAGATCAAGCACCACTTCCTGTGGCTTACGCCTGAGGACTACACGCTCTTCCTGGAAAATGAGGTCCTAGCCTACACCAAGGATCAGTCGGCCTAGGGAAAGGAGCTGGCAGAGAAGAACATCAGTCACCACCATCTCGGTTGTCGTGGCTATGACGGCAAGGCGGACAAGTGGCAGAAGGAGGACTAGACCTACGCAGAGAAGGGCATCGAGAACCCTTGGGCCAAGTACAAGGACCCGCTCTTTAGGGCATTTGATAGGTCCCGATACCGTAAAGAGATGGATGGGAAACTTGTCACGAGCCCTACAGTGCTGGAGGGTGTTGTCTTGGTCACTGACCCGAAGGTGGTGCAAGTTGAGAATGCAGTGGTAGGAAATTTGACCACCTTACTAGTTTCATACTGCTCACCACAACTCCATCTCTATAATTCTTCATGCTACTTCTTGCCGTTCGCGGAAGAAGCGAATGAGTCTGGAACAACCCTTTTTTGCTACTTCTTGCAGTTCTTGCTACTTCATGCTACTTCTTGCAGTTCGCGAAAGAAGCGAAAGAGGCGTTGACCCAGACGTCGAAGGGCAAAGTCCCGTGGGACAACCCTTTTATTCGGTGCTTGAACATCGTGAAGGAGCAGCCGTCGTTGAAGAGGCTAGCAAGATGCGATGTCCCCAATGCCGGAGGAGATCGCCAGCATGTCAATTATGGCTTGGACATGCCCACCACGAAGGACTCAATGTAGGTGAAGAAGGACCGGGAGCACGCAGCTCTACTGGAGGAGGTGGCCAACTTGGAAGCAACCTTTGACCAGCGCGTCCAAAGTGCAGTCCATGTTGAGGTAGAAACCAGGGTCCAGGCAGAGGTGGCCAGCAAGGTCGATGGCGTGGTGGATAGGTGGTTCAATCAGATCATTCCTGGAATGGTGGCGTTGATCTCCACTTACTTCGCCAGCGACCAAACGGGACCACTCCCGGTGATCAGCCTTGGCGGAAGCAACTCGGGCAACATGCCGCCTCCTGCTACACGGGCTAAAGACATGCCTATATTGGTGACTCCACCCACTGGCACCAATGCAGGTGCTAGGGAGGATTCACCCGCCATGGGGGCAGCCAACAGCCCCACGGTCACTTGCTCGCCCTGCCCCGGTCCCTCGACGCGAGCCGAGCTCGACACTCTCATGGTAATTCATTCAGCCTCTACGCAATTTAATTACTTCGTCGCCACCCCTCTCTGACCTGCACATGCATGTTTCTTCACAGGAGCAAAGTGTTCCTTGCACCATGCTCATGTATGTGGACAACAAGATCAAGGATGTTGCGAGGGGACACATCATGAACCCAGCACATCGGACGTTCCACTGCAAGTATGGACGATAGCATGCACCGGGTTGAGGTGGATCGGTCGTTCCTGGGATGCGCACACTTGGTTCCTCCTCATCAACCCCTGGGTTCCAAAGACGAACTGAAGATCGGGCAACTGAAGAATCATGTCCATATTTGGCCGAAAGGCCTACTTCGGCTGAAGACCGCCGAAGAAAGGGTCACTCAAACATCTGTGTCTGCGGCGGCAAGACAAGAAAGGGTCACTCAAACATCTGTGTCTGCGGCGGCAAGACAAGAAAGGGTCACTCCAGCGTCATCCATTCCCGCTCGCTCGTGGCGGGTTGTGCCTATGGCGGCAAGCCAAGAAAGGTTCACTCCAACGGCTGTGCCTGCGGCGGCAAGCCAAAGGGTCACTCCTACACCTACTGATGAACCTCCCGAGCCCGAGACACATGAGCATGACAACATGGTGGACATCGATAAGGCTCCCATCGATTTATTCATCGCTGATTTGGAGGCTCCCATCGATGTTGCTCCTTCCGAGGCACCTACCCGTGATACCATGACGAAGAAGAAGCTCTTCTCTTCTCAAGAAACACCTGAGCCGAAAGACGCTACCGCTTCGCCGCATGCTAAGGTTACCCGAGGACACTCCGTGATACATCCATGGAGGTGATAAGACAAACCAGCACGCCTCCATTCCATAAGAAGGGCAGGAAGCGGAAGCCGAAGCACGGGAAAGACGCTGCAACAAGCAAGAAAGTGGTTCTCGACAAGTTGCCGACCAAGTGGAGGACGATACATTTCCTTGGTGAACAGATCCTACCGGACCACATTGTCAAGATGCTGTCGCCGGACCTATGTAGCCTACATGAGATTGTTCGGTATGTAGAGAAGCAACTTCTCAAAGATAAAAATCCCTCGTACCCGCTCTTCACGTCGGGGTGCCCACTAATTGTGGCTTTTTCACCACCACCCCCGGTGAGTTATTCTTCACACGTATGAAGACATCTTCAAGCTCTTCCACATGTTACGGCTCAATCGAAACGTGGTCCACCTGGTATCGCTACAAATGGCGCATGATATCATCATGGAGAAGACCCCGCACCTCGCTATCATGGACCTGTTCTACATGACTGTAGACACCGTCGACAAGGAACAAGCGTTTGCCGCGAAGTATATCACGGATTTCTTGGTGGCGAATAAAGACAAGTCTTGATTTCTCCTTCCATACTTTCCCCTATAAGTAATTGGTCACTAAACTTCTCGCGATTACATTCTTTCGTTGTAACATCACGAAACATTCCTACTTTTGGAATGTTAAAGATAATTAAATAAGTTGATTGAATTGTTTGGACTTTTTGAAATTTTTGAGTGAAAAGGAACTTTTAATGTTTGTGTGAAATTTTACCAAGCCACATTAAAATAAGTGGATTAATATGACTATTACATTGGTTGAGAAGTTTTGAACAAATCCAAGCCATTTGTGTTTCCTTTGCATTCATACATGTTTTTTAAAGTAAAAACCCCATTTGCGAAGCCCTATTTTGAAATCACCAAAATACTCTTACGAGAGTACAAACAAGGATCCTATGATGATCTATAGATTTTTATAAAATTTTGAAGACAAAATACAACTGATTTGGAGTTTAAATGAAAAAGATATAAAAGAAATACAAAATAGAAAATGAATAAAAGAGTAAAAAAACCTAGCCTACCGGGCCAGCTAAGCCAGCCCGCGTCCTCCCTCTGGACCGCGCAGGGCGTAGCAATAGACGCCAACCCTCTCCCGGCCCAGCTAGCAGTCGGCACATTCCGCCTCCCTGCTCCCACTGATGGGTCTCCTTGTTCCTCACGACGCTGGAGGCCACGGAAGGGCCGCATCGATGCCGAGCAGAATCCCTGTGATTTCGGCCAATTTGGTTCAAATCGAGACCCCTGCCGCACGTCAAACCCCTCCTTATAGTACCCCGCACGACCCCACACTTTTTACCTTTTGAAATTTCGTGGAAACCATAGCTTCCGATTGATTCTGATCTCGTCGTCGGAGCCCATCGTTGCCGAAACTTGAACTCGAGGTCAAGCTCTCATATGTCGCCCTTGACCCTCTTTTCCCCTCCACTATCTTCCCCTTGGACTATCGCAACACCTCACCTCTTTTTCCCCTTCGTAAGAAAAGGGAGCCGCAATCCCTCGTCGGAGCCACGGCAAGCCGAGCTTGTCCAGCCGCTGTTCATCGTCTGCAGAGGAAATATAGGGCCACGGAAAGGACCCTATCGGGTTCCCCATCTTGTGCTGAGACCCGTGCACCTCTTCCCCATCGTCGTGAACTACCGGAGCGCTGCAATCCGCCACCATATGTGCCACCACCGCCACTCGTCGCCATCCACTGCCACCAGCACTGGCCAACTCAAAAGCTTTGCTTCGTGGCTGTTCGATCGAAAACAGACGCCCTAGAAAAGATCAGTTCTATGAACCGGTACCGACGAATCAGTGTGCGCCGTGTGTCCCATCGCGTCAGCCCCACCTCGTCACCGCCTCGTCAACACCACGTCGTTAGCCAGGTCAGCACCCGTGTCCCAGTCAGCGTGGAATATTCTCCTTTATTAATAAAATTGGAATAATTGGTAGAAATTGAAGTAAGTTTAGAAAATTCATAATAAAAGATCTGTTTATCCAAAAATAACATAAAATATTTCAATGGATTCAGAAACTTATGTAGAATATTAAGACAAGATTAGATCTAACTTTTACTTAATAGTATTACCGTAATAATTTAGTTGGTTTAATAGCCTTTTTAGACTAAATAAATCATAGTAAATTATCTGTAGATCCAAAATAATACAAATAAAGTACTGATCCAAATTTCATATTCAACATTAATAGGTTGTTAGATCTAATGTTTTTAGTGTATAATTACGGTAGTGATTTAATTAGTTTTAATTGCCTTTTGGGTATTAAATTAATAATAAATTTTGTATAGATTAGAAAAATATAAATAACATGTCCCTAGATTCACAATTTCACGAAGAATACATATCTGGTCTCAGATATAATTTTTGAGGAAGTAAATATTTTAAATAATTTAAACTCTTTTAAATAGTAAATAAATCATAGAAAAGGATCTACAACGCCGATTAAGATGAACCCAATTCCTATTGGTCTATATTAATGTCCTCTATCTAGTAAAATGAATAACCAAAGTTACTTCGACAATTAGGACAAAAGTTGCAACAGAACTACTAAAACCCCTAATTTGGTCATCAAGATTTAATAATAAATACCCTATTGCATTCCCGCGCTAGTTTGTTGAATTGTATGTTGCAATTGTTTTGATTGGAATTACTCCATTCCCGTGCTAGATTGTTCTGAGAGTGCGATTGCTAGGGAGGAATACAATCATCAAGAATATTATTAACATAAGGAAAGTTACACCATTTGATCATATTTATGTCCCAGTTTTGACTATGCATGTTTTAATCGTCATATTCTGTAGTATGCACGTGTAGGATTATATGGTAGATTTTCTTAGTATTATTTTGCAAGTGTGGTTTTGTAGTATGCCATGAGTAGCTCTATACTTAGTAATTTCCATCCTAATAGGTTACCATGTTTTTGCTAAGTAATCCTTTCTATGCTATATATATAAATTATCGTTGGGGGGTTTGAAAGATTGAAAATTTTATAAGTATAAAGCTCACTTGAGCGATTCTTTTTCCTCTCAAAACCTCCTACAAAATAAAACTAAGTTTTCTTCTAGGCGGAATGGTTGTCGGGTCAACGAGTGGAACTTTGGTGGAAGACGGCCGCCCACGAATCAAAGAAGTCTGCCATGTTTCAAAATTCAGAAGCTTCCAGTGCAACCACAATACATATGGGCTCTTTCTTGGCTTAGTACTTAGTGGGAAACCACATCGGGGTACCAACATTTGGAGGTTCTTGAAAGGGTTGGATCTAGCTAGTAGAGGGGCTACTAAGGGAAGGCCTCGCCATGGTCTTGTCTGTAAAAGTACTTGATCATGGATTGTGGGGAAAGTGCACGACCTCTCGAGAGTATTGCAATCTGATCGATCAGCCGAGTTCACGGGAAAGAACACTTTAGCATATGAAGGATGGAGCCTCTGAAAGATCTTCCTCTCTCTCTCCAAACTTAAAGTTTTATGAAGATCATGAAGATTACAAGTGACCCATTAGGAACCAAACTTGGATAGACTACACTGTGATTAGATGCGGTGATTTGTGAGCTGCCATTTTTGTGGTTTTCTTGACGGCAACAAATAAAACCTATTTTCAATACAAAAATTTGTTCGTGTGGGTTGTTCATATCCTTCTTGATAAACTTTACTCTCCCTACCTTAAATCTTGAAGACAGAAGAATGGAGACAAACCGAAGGACTTGAATGAGGGTGCCAATATGAATTTCTACCAATTTGATCAAAAGAAGAACACTCACATGGTGGAAGATGCAACAAGTACTTGAAGATAAACAACACGCAAGTGCCTCCAAGATTAGGAAACATAAGGATAAATGCTTATCTCCAATGTAGTTCACTCTCATAGCAATTTCTTGCGGTAAAAAAACTATAGTTTGAGTGAAATTAGCATGATTTGATGTTTTTTTTGGTTTGTTTGTTTGTACGGGGGTAATCTTCTTATTCCTCATCTATAATCCACTCGTTACAATCTAAACCTTGGTTAACTCGATAGATGGGCTGTACCATCAAGGAAGAAAGGAACTCAACTTCTCTAAGCGAATGAGCCACGCCGATGTAAAGCAATAGATGCACATGATTGAAGCCAATAGAATGGTTCATTATGCCACCCAATTCCTAAAGGAGGAAGCCGCAACTTGGGAGATGCATGATACATCAATTTTACATCACTATTCTATGTCATATTTCACTGTTATTCATTGATATATTTCGTATTGAGAGGTGATACTTATGTTATTTCATCTGTTTTTACATGGTTGATGACTTTTGGAGCATGGACCGCTGCAGTCAGGATTCTGATGGAAAAGGTGCTGTTTGGAGGAAAAATTCGCGAAGATCAGAAAATCCGGGAAACTATACGGAAAATCCTATTTTTCCACAAGACGAAGGCTGCCATAAGAGGGAGTGGAGATGGGCCACAGGGGGCCCACACCACCCCGTGGCGCAGGCCACCCTAGGCCGCGCCACCAGGTGGTGTGGCCGCCCTGGCCCACCTCTGGCTCTCCCCTCTGGCTTGTATATTCCTCCTGAAACCCTAAGACTCGGGGAGCGACCATAGAAAGATTCCGCCGCCTCTCTGGGGTGGAAAACACCGAGAGAGAAAGATCTCTCCGGCAGACGGATTTCTGCCGGGGGCATTCCTTCCAGGAGAGGGGAGACCATCGCCATCAACACCACCATCAAGCTGGACTACATCGGGATCATCATCATCATCATAATCATCATCATTACCACCATCAGCACCCTCATCACCATCTCCATATTGTTGTAATAATTGGGTTGAATCTTGCATAGTTCTTGGGGGAAACTTTCCCAGTGTTGATTACTCTTTGTAGTTGATGCTATTGAGTGGAACCATTGAATTATTGTTCATGTTCATATTGTTATACATCATTATTCCATCTCTGATCTTGATCCATATGATGTCTTTTGAGTAGTTCGTTTTGTTCTTGAGGACATGAGAGAAGTCATGTTGTTAGTAGTGGAGTTGTGTTGAGAAAGATTAAATAGTTTGATATTTAAGTTGCCGTGTACTTCTTTTAGTGTGGTCATGTGTACGTCGACTACATGACACTTCACCTATACGGGCCTAGGGGAATGCATTGTGTATTTGGCTACTAATCGTAGGGGTTGCCGGAGTGACAGAAATCTGAACTACCGTTAGGAAAGCATTCACAAGGGATGTCAGGGTCTTAGAGTTTAAAGTTGTGGTTAGGTTTCTACCTTAATTACATTCTTGTACTTACGGATGTTTGCAAGGGGTATAATCCCAAGTATGTATTAGTCCTAGGAAGGTCGGTACATTAGCAGAGGTTCACCCAAACAACACTTAGCAAGCTAAACCAGATTAATCAACTATATGAAGCGAAAGCACTTGAAAGTCTTCCCATGTGTCTCGAGAAAGTTTGGTCATCTTAAGTAATACAACCGTCTTGTCCTTTGCTGCATAAAGGATTGGGCCACTTTCTACATTTGTTCTTATTGTCTTTTATTTACTCGTTCTTTATTTACCTGCTTTATCAAAAACCCCTAAAAATCCATTTGCTAAGTATTTGCAGAGAATTCCTAATCCATACAACTAGCCAGCACCTTCTACTGCTCGTTGGGTTCGACACTCTTACTTATCGAAAATACTGCGATACACCCCCTATACTTGTGGGTCATCAAGACTATTTTCGGGTGCCGTTGCCGGGGAGTGAAGCACTATTGGAGAGTGGAACTGGTAAAGGAAACTTCTACTGTGAATATTGTTTACTTCTGTTAGTTGCTTTTTTTCGTTATGGATAATTCGCTGAGTTTCTTATTTGGTAATGCTACTACCACTTCTAAGGTAGTAGATGAACAACCACCTACTGAGAATGATGCTTTTAAAATACTTACTAGAATTATTGATCATGTTATGGATAACTACTATGTTGGGGATGGAACTGTCCATCCCAGTGATTATTTACTCTTTATACACGAATTATGCGGGTTGTTCAAGTGTGCCGGTATTACTACAGATCAAGTTAAGAAGAAGTTATTCTCATTATCACTAAAAGGAAGAGCTGAGGAATGGTATAAGCTGCTGAAGAATGGTCAAGCTCTTGAATGGGAGGAAATAGTACCTCTCTTTTATTCAAAGTTTTATCCTCCTAGTGAGATTCATAAGGATCGGAATCAAATATACAACTTTTGGCCTCTTGATCGAGAGAGTGCATCTCAAGCTTGGGGGAGATTGAAGTTACTAATGCTCAAATGTCCCATTCATGAGCTCCCCAACAATATTATTATCAGTAACTTTTATGCAAGGTTCCTCTACATGATAAGGATTTATTAGATGCTTCGTGTGCTGGATCATTCACTCGCATGGAAGAAGAAGCTAAATGGGATCTTCTGGACCGTATTCAAGACAATGCTGAAGCTTGGGAGAATGACAAAGGTAGAAAGTCAGGTATAAATTATGATTATGAATGCATTGAATATTTTATGGGAACTGATGACTTTCAAAACATTAAAAATGCTTATGGTCTAGACTCTCAAGCTCTTTCTTCTTATTTTAAGGCTTTTGCTTCCTACATTGAAGTGCCTAAAAAGAAGTGGAATAAGTATCATGAACCTTATAAAGATGTTGCTAAGAGTGTTCCTACAAGAAATACTAAAGTTTATTCTCCTAATCATGTTTTACCTGAACCTTACATAGAGAAAATGCCTTTCCCAGTTAAGATAAAGGAACATTCTATGATAGCTAGTATGAATAATGAAAGTACAAATAAAGATGTTGAAGCTGATAAACAAATGGATGATGAACCTATAATAGCAAATGTGAAAGACTTTGTCACTAAATATGTAGCAGAGGGACACACTATCCTTTGTAAGGATACCTCTAATATTGTTTCACAAAGTAGTGTTCTGAGAGCTAGTATTCCTGTGTTTTCTGTTATAATAAGTGATCATTGTTACAATGGTTCTTGTGTTAGGTATATCGTTAAGTTTATGCATGATACTGAAAGTTACTATGAGAGAGGGAAAAGTGTTCTTATGCATCTCAATAATATCAAGTTTCGTCGTTTTATACTGAAAGTTTTTATGTTGCACTTCTTTTGCCTTCCTATTCTAGTAGCCTCTAGTTTTAACAACTTGTTTGTTTACAAAATTCCCTTGCATAGGAAGTGGGTTAGACTTAAATGTGTGTATTTTTTCTTCTTAATGCTCTCTTTCACTTCAATTCATATTCTTATGTGAGCATCATCTAAATTATCGTGCCCATCTTAATGGCTATAAAGAGAGCTTTTGGGAGACAACCCAATTTATTTTTGCTTTCAGTTTTTTTTGTTTCATTGAGTCTTGGAAGTTATTACTTCGGTAATAACCTGTCCTTATCCTTTTTGTTTGATTTTTGTGTCAAGATCAACCTCTAACGAGAGAGAAGTAATATTTGGGGAAGTTCCTGCCATGAAACAGATTTTTGTGCTTCACCGTAAAAATTCTTGAGAGATCTCTGTCCATAGGATTGAGCTGTAATTTGTTGTTCTTATGCCCTAGGTTGTTATTTAACTTTAATTAGTTTTGAACTTTTTGATTTGAGAAACAGAAGAGTTTCGAAAAAATTGATCTTTACCTGCTGGTCTATTTTGACAGATTTTGCCACTCTTGCATTTGCTTCTATATTCGATTTCCTTTTTGAATTCTTTTGGGGTTTTTGGACGGAGTTGCTACAGTAGCTTATGTGTGATGGTTTTCAGTTGAAGTTGAACTCAAAAGGTTTTATCACATCACTTATACTAATGTTGCTAATGAGAACTCTGTGAAGTTTTGTGTGAAAGAAATTTCTAGGTAATGGAGATAATGGTGTAATAAGGAAGTGAAAGGTTTTATGACTCAAGTAATAAGTGTATGAAGATGAATATTTTGATGTTAAATCTATCAAATACCAAATTTAAAGACTTGCAGAGTCCGTTTTCAAATAAGTAATAGTTCTAGTTAGAAAAGTTCCACGAAAATACTATCCAACTATATTTTTCCAGTTTTTTGACAATAAGGAAAGTTATGAAGTGAAAGAGAGACGGAAACGGAGCCAGGGGACTCACACCACCCTGTGGCGCGGGTCCACCCCTGGCCGTGCCACCAGGTGGCGTGGCCACTCCGGACTCCTTCTCCGACCCGTTTTCTTCCAGTACCTTCCTTTTGGCGTGAAACTTTGTAATATATAATCCCCCGGATCCCCCGAGGTTCGTATATCGTGTTCTCGTCATGTTTTTGTTTCGATCTGTTTCTGCCAGGAACTATTCTTGAAAGTTTAGAAACACAATGGTGTCCGCAAAGGATAAGGGGAAGGAGCCTATGGAGGAAGATCTCCAAGACCCCGGGCAGGAGAAGGAGATCAAGAGTGAAGATGAAGAGGAGGCAATGCACGCTGGCACAACCATTGCAAGCATTGGAGTGGTGGAAAACCCTGCCAGGACTATGTCAATTGGAGATAAGCCTCCTCATCACCGTTAAGATCCCTGGTCACTTCCTCCGTGCGCCAAGAATCCTTTCCACACCCTTATCCATGAGCATCAATACCAAAATATGCCTAAGGAGAAATTACCCTCCAATTGGGATTTGCATCGTTCTAGCCATGCAGGAAAGAAGACTTCAAGGAGGAAGAGTGGGGAATGAATCACAAGAGCTGGAACTCGCAACCCGACATGATCATGAGCTGCATTGAGCAAAACTCGCAGCTTATTCGCAATCTCACCTTTGAGATCGAGGACTTGGGGAAACTGATCAAAGAGCTCATCAAGAGAATACCTCCACCATCGAAGGAGTAATTCGTCATCAGGTTTGGCATCTCCTTGGTTTGTTCCAAGCTTGGGGGAGTGCCTCGGTATCACATCACTATCTCCTATCTTTTTACCTTTTTATGTAGAGTCATATCATGAATAGAGAAGTTATCATGTAGGATGGTTTGCATTATGGAAGTGTCCCCTCTCTCGTTAGATATGTATCCCTTGGTGTGAGTTGCCGTTATGGAATATTAATGTGAAGTTCTATTTACTCTTTTGCATATCTTATATTAGTTTTCAATTTGTGGTTATATGATTGATCTTGTTGTTAGTATTGGTATCACTTTGGCATCATTGAGTCAATTTAGTTTGTTTTGGCTAACCTAGCTTGGTCAGTAGCAACACTATTTTTGAGAGTTGAATAAAAAGATAAAAGTACTCTAAAGAATTATAATTTCATCATCTTTGTTTCTTGATTCGCTCATAAGCTTAGTATTCTATGGTTAAGATCTTTTGTGCTTCCAAGGAAGATTGCATGTTTGTCTTTATCACTTGTATGTTTGTTTGTTTCCTTTAACTCTTATACTTGCTACCCAGCCTTCTAACCAAAAAGCTGTACTGAGAGGGAATTCTTCTCATGCATCCAATCCTTCAAAACCAAAACCCATGCCATTTGTGTCCACCATACCTACCAATTAGCATTGTTGCTATTCCAAGTAAATTCTTGTTTTTATCTACCTTCCAAATTAAACTTGTTATGTGAAAATTAGTGATTAGAGCTCTCACGAACTTGATGGCACAATTTACCTTCTTGTACTTAACAAAATTGAACCATTGGGTCCTTCTTTGTTGCGTATATGCTTGCGCTTTATGAGTTGAAGTTAGCAGAACCATGTATCATGGGGAACGCTTTCAACACTGCCATGGTACTTTGTACCTAGTTGATATCATGATTCTTTTGCCTATGGATCCCAGCGGTGTGAAATAAAAGAGGAACTTGTAAGATCATGGAGTTCATATGTGTGTTACAGAAACGCCTGGGCCGCTAGCCTAAGCCATGCCTAACCATGGTGGAAACTTGCATCATAACTATAGTGAGCATTCTATGAAGCATCCTCAATAAAAACCTATGCAAATAGCAAATAAAAAGATCGTTGAGATGCTCATTGTCTGCTTGCCTTATCATTTTGATTATGGGATAGCTTCCGTATCATGTGCAAGGGGTACCCTGTTGGCGGTTCTCAATGATATGCATGTATTTACAATGACAAGAGCTTACTCTTGACTGAAGTTGAGTAGCATGAGGTTCGGTACTCGTAAGTAAGGGGCATGAGATTTGAACTTATAACTTGTCAAGCATATCCTCTTTGTTGTGTCACTTTAACCTTAATCACCTAAAGATTCCTATGATAGGGCAATGAGAGCTGAAAGCTAATAAGTATCATAATTTTTCAGACCTTTTTATGAAACTTGAAATCCCTGCTTCCCTCTGCGAAGGGCCTTTCTTTTACTTTTTAGTTGAGTTAGTAAACCTATTCCTTTCTATCTCAGCAAGTATTTTGATTTGTTGTGTTTCATTCATTCATATGGTGAATTATTCAAGCATGTTTCTTATGTTCCTTGTTTTGCACATTGCTCTTATCTTGGTGATTACTATTTTGAAAGCTATCATCGAAAACCAGTTATTTGTAAGCTCCAGCAAATTATCAACTATTCTTCGACTAAGAGCTAAGTTTGCCATTACCAATTATGATTTACTTTATGTATCTTTATTGTGTTTCCTTTACTCATTGCAAGTTGAGTTGTATAATAGTGAGTTATCTTCTATTATGATCTATGTATTGATGAATGTGATGCTTCTTGTCCGTATTATTTTATCGACTCTTCACTCCATAAACCTGAGGTCATATTTATTGAGTTCAGTTTCGCTTAGGGATAAGCAAAGTCTATGCTTGGGGGGAGTTGATACGTCAATTTTGCATCACTATTCTATGTCATAATTCACTGTTATTCATTGATATATTTCGTATTGAGAGGTGATGCTTATGGTATTTCATCTATTTTTTCATGGTTGATGACTTTTGGAGCATGGACCGCTGCAGTCAGGATTCTGATGGAAAAGTTGCTGTTTGGAGGCAAAATTTGCGAAGATAAGAAAATCAGGAAAAATATACGGAAAATCCTATTTTACCCGAAGACGAAGGCTGCCAGAAGAGGGAGTGGAGATGGGCCACAGGGGGCCCACACCACCCACTGGCGCGGGCCACCCTAGGCCATGCCACCGAGTGGTGTGGCCGCCTTGGCCCACCTCTGGCTCTCCCCTCTGGCGTATATATTCCTCCCGGAACCCTAAGACTCGGGGAGCGACCACAAAAATATTCCGCTACCTCTATGGGGCGGAAAACACCGAGAGAGAAAGATCTCTCCGGCAGACAGATTTCTGCTTGGGGAATTCCTTCTCGGAGAGGGGAGATCGTCTCCATCAACACCACCATCAAGCTGGACTTCATCGGGATCATCATCATCATCACCACCATCATCACCATTAGCACCCTCATCACCATCTCCATATTGCTGTAACAATTGGGTTGAATCTTGCATAGTTCTTAGGGGAAACTTTCCCAGTGTTGATTACTCTTTGTAGTTGATGCTATTGAGTGGAACCATTGAATTATTGTTTATGTTAAGATTGTTATACATCATTATTCCATCTCTGATCATGATCCATATGATGTCTTGTGAGTAGTTCGTTTTGTTCTTGAGGACATGGGAGAAGTCATGTTGTTAGTAGTGGAGTTGTGTTGAGAAAGATTTAAGTTGTGGTGTACTTCTTCTAGTGGTCTCATGTGAACATCGACTACATGGCCTTCACCTATATGGGCCTAGGGGAATGCATTGTGTATTTGGCTACTAATCGTAGGGTTGCCTGAGTGACAAAAACATGAACCCCCATTAGGAAACCATTGCACAAGGGACGTCATAGTCTTAGAGTTTAAAGCTGTGCTTAGCTTTCTACCTTAATTACTTTCTTGTACTTACGGATGTTTGCAAGGGGTATAATCACAAGTATGTATTAGTCCTAGGAAGGTCGGTACATTAGCACAGGTTCACCCACACAACACTTAGCAAGCTAAAGAAGATTAATCAACTATATGAAGCGAAAGCACTTGACAGTCTTCCCATGTGTCCTCGAGAACATTTGGTCATCTTAAGTAATACAACCGGCTTGTCCTTTGCTGCATAAAGGATTGGGCCACTTGCTGCATTTGTTCTTATTGTCTTTTATTTACTCATACTTTATTTACTTGCTTTATCAAAAACACCTAAAAATCTGTTTGCTAAGTATTTGCAGAGAATTCCTGATCCATACCACTAGCCAGCACCTTCTGCTCCTCTTACTTATCGAAAATACTGTGATACACCCCCTATACTTGTGGGTCATCAATGCAAAACACCATTGATCATCATCAAGGGATGACATCTTGGGAAGAATTTAAAGTGGTTCTACTACAATCTCGTCTCGTCACTTGAAAATAAAAAAACCAAGGAGTTGAAGCCCTAAAACATTCAGCCTGCAGAATTTGTGGGGAAATAGGACACACCTCCAAGGATTAGTGCCCCTACTGTGAAGCAATTCACCCTTTTGAAGAATGCCCTGCCTCTCAAGTTACATGCTTCTTGTGTGAAGGAACCAACCACAACCCCTCGCAATGTCACCTCTACCCGATGGTACAACAAGTGAATTAACATGTTAGAGACAGAATGCGCCAAGGACTAATGAAGCACTTAGAGGACACACAGTCCAAGACAAGGGCTAGGGATGTAGTCAACACTCTAGACACCACACCCAAAGTCAACACTTCATGATACTCGACATATGAAAGGAGTGACCATTTTCCCCAAACTGGCTCAAGGAAACGATCAAGGTCTCTAAATGTTGAGGTAGAGCATAAAGAAGAGATGTTGTCCTTACCAATGAAGATGAAGGATCTAAGCAATGTCCTATTCTTCCAATGTCATAATCCTGGGAGTTATGCTATTGATTGTCTAGAGCAGAAGAATGTGGCTAGAAAGGAAGAAAACAACGATGGTAATGGGGGAGATCAGGAAGATCTAAGTCAAGTCCTTCATTATAATCGTCCAAGAAAGGATGGCTATGGTAATAGTAATAGAGGCAGCAGCGACAAGAAGCCCAAGAAAGATACTAGCCAGGTGATATGCTACAAGTGTGGTGAAACTAGGCATTATGCATTAGATTGTCCCGAGAAAAGGAAGAATGACGGTGGCAATCGCAATGGAAATAGCAAGAAGCCCACTCCGTCCACTAGGCTAGCGTGAATTATGTTAGTGTGAGTTAAGCTTACAAATAATTGTACCCGGAGAACCCAAAAAACACAATCTTTAAGGGTGGTAGCACCCTAGTGTGACAGAATCTATTTCTTTCTAGCCTTCTTGAATCTCGAGGACGAGATTCCTTTTAATGGTGGTAGTCTGTAACATCCCAAAACTTTCCTAGTTTTGGAATGTTAAAGATAATTAAATAAATTGATTGAATTGTTTGGTATTTTTGAGTGAAAAGGAACTTTTAATATTTGTGGGAAATTTTACCAAGCCACATTAAAATAAGTGGATTAATATGACTATCACATTGGTTGAGAAGTTTTGAACAAATCCAAGGCATTTGTGTTTCCTTTGCATCATACATGTTTTTTAAAGTTAAAACCCCGTTTGTGAAGCCCTATTTTGAAATCACCAAAATACTCTTACGATAGTACAAACAAGGATCCTATGATGATCTATAGATTTTTATAAAATTTTGAAGACAAAATTCAACTCGTTTGGAGTTTAAATGAAAAAGATATAAAAGAAATACAAATCTGAAAAAGAATAAAAGAGTAAAAAAACCCAGCCTACCAGGCCAGCTAAGCCAGCTTGCGTCCTCTCTTCGCACCGCGCATCATGTAGCAAAAACAGCCAGCCCTCTCCCGGCCTAGCTAGCCGTCGGTACATCCCGCCTCCCTGCTCCCACTGACGGGTAGACCCCACCCGTCAGTCTCCTTCTTCCTCACGACGCAGGAAGCCACGAACGGGCCACATCGATGCCGAACGGAATCCCTGTGATTTCGGCCAACTCGGTTCAAATCGGAACCCCTTCCGCATGTGAAACCCCTCCATATAGTAGCCCGCGTGACCCCACTCTTTTTCCATATTGAAATTTCGTGGAAACCCTAGCTTTCGATCGATTCTGATCTCGTCATTCATGAAACTTGAAGTCGAAGTCAAGCTCTCATCTGTCGCCCCTTGACCCTCTTTTCCCCTCCAATGTCTTCCCCTTGCACTACCGCAACCCCTCAGCTCTTTTTCCCCTTCGTAGGAATACCAGAGGAGCTGCAATCCCTTGTCGAAGCCACGGGAAGCCGAGCTTGTTGTCAGCGTCCCGGGCCCAGCTCCACACACTCGCATCGCGTTTGGACGTTTCCTAGCCCACAACCACGCACACGACCCAACAATAAGAAGAGAGTCCACTCCATCGCAAAAGCCTGGACTGAAAGGAGGAGGGAAACTCTCCCTTATAAGCTGGTCATGGCCTCATCCCACTAGCGAGGTGAGACTAAAGTCATTGGCAATTCTTGTTACCTCACACCCCACCCCCCAGGAAGCCCCCCAGGCAGGCATGGCGGTGCTGGCTCAGATACCAATTGTCAGCGTTCCGGGCCCGGCTCCACACACTCGCATCGCGTTTGGACGTTTCTTAGCCCACGGGCGCACACACGGACCAACAATAAGAAGAGAGTCCACTCCATCCCAAAAGCCCGGACTGAAAGGAGGAGGGAAACTCTCTCTTATAAGCTAGTCGTGGCCTCCTCCCACTAGCGAGGTGGGATTAAAGTCACCGACAACGCTTGGTACCTAATACTTGTCTAGCTGCCGTTCATCGTCCGCAGTAGAAATATAGGGCAATGGCAAGGACCCTATCGGGTTCCCTATCTTGCTTAGAGACCCGTGCACCTCTTCCCTGTCGCCGTGGACTACCGGAGTGCTACAATACGCCACCATTTGTGCCACCGCCGCCACTCGTCGCCATCCACTGCCGCTAGCACCGGCCAACTCAGAAGCTTTGCTTCGTGGCTGTTCGATCGAAAATAGACGCCCCAGATTAGATCGGTTCTGTGAACCGGTACTGACTAATCGGTGTGCGCTGCGTGTCCCATCGCGTCAGTGCCGGCTCGTCACCGACTCGTCAACACCACGTCGTCAGCCAGGTCAGCACCCGCGTCCCAGTCAGCGTGGAATATTCTCCTTTATTAAGAAAATTGGAATAATTGGCAAAAATTGAAGTAATTTTAGAAAATTCATAATAAAAGATCTGTTTATCCAAAAATAGCATATAATATATCAATGGATTCAGAAAAGTATGTAGAATATTAACACAAGATTAGATCTAAGTTTTACTGTATAGTATTACCCTAATAATTTAGTTGGTTTAATAGCCTTTTTAGACTAAATAAATCATAGTAAATTATCTGTAGATCCAAAAAATACAAATAAAGTACTTATGGATTCCAAATTTCATATTCAACATTAATATGTTGTTAGATCTAATGTTTTTAGTGTATAATTACGGTACTGATTTAATTAGTTTTAATTGCCTTTTTGGATATTAAATTAATAATAAATTTTGTATAGATCAGAAAAATATAAATAATATGTCCCCAGATTCACAATTTCATGAAGAATACATATCTGGTCTCAGATATAATTTTTTAGGAAGTAAATATTTTAAATAATTTAAACTCTCTTAAATAGTAAATAAATCATAGAAAAGGATCTACAACTCTGATTAAGATGAATCCAATTCCTATTGGTCTGTATTAATGTCCTCTATCTATTAAAACTAATAACCAAATTTAGTTCGACAATTAAGACAGAAGTTGTAACAGAACTACTAAAACCCCTTATTTGGTCATCAAGATTTAAAATAAATACCCTATTGCATTAAATGATCTCCTAGATGCATCATATGATCTAATACCATTCATAGAACTAATATTAAATCATCATGCATCTTTGTTGAATTGTATGTTGCAATTGTTTTGATTGGAATTACTCCATTCCCGTGCTAGATTGTTCTGAGAGTGCGATCGCTATGGATCAATACAATCATCAAGAATATTATTAACATAAGGAAAGTTACACCATTTCATCATATTTATGTCTCAGTTTTGACTATGCTTGTTTTGATCGTCAAATTCTGTAGTATACATGTGTAGGATTATATGGTAGATTTTCTTAGTATTATTTTGCAAGTGCGGTTTTGTAGTATGCCATGACTAGCTCTATACGTAGTAATTTGCATCCTAATAGGTTACCTTGTTTTTGCTAATTACTGCTTGCTATGCTATATATATAAAGTATCGTTGGGGGGGTTCGAAAGATTGAAAATTTTCTAAGTATAAATCTCTCTCGAGCGATTCTTTTTCCTCTCAAAACCTCCTTCAAATTAAAACTAAGTTTTCTTCTGGGAGGAATAGTTGTCGGGTCAACGAATGGAATTTTGGTGGAGGACGGCCGCCTAGGAATCAAAGAAGTCTGCCATGTTTCAGAATTCAGAATCTTCTAGTGCAACCACAATACATATGGGCTCTTTCTTGGCTTAGTACTTAGTGAGAAAACTCACCAGGGTACCAACGTTTGGAGGTTCTTGGCACGGTTCGATCCAGCTGGTAGAGGGGCTACTAAGGGAAGGCCTCACCATGGTCTTGTCTGTAAAAGGACTTGATTGTGGATTGTGGGGAAAGTGCACGACCACTCGAGAGTAATGCAATCTGATCGCTCAGCCGAGCTCACGGAAAAGAACACTTGAGCATCTGAAGGATGGAGCCTCTGAAAGATATTCCTCTCTCTTTCCAAACTTAAAGTTTTATAAAACCCCAAGGCATGAGTAATATCATTAATGGGTGGGATTTTGGGGCTTGGTGTGTAATATCCAAGTGCTAGGTTGATTGGACACTTGGTGAGTAATATCCTCGTGTTCCATTAGACCCTATTTTACTTATGCAAATGTTTACAAATGAACCCCAAAGCCTACTCTAGCCTTGCATGTAGAGTTAGTCTTATTCTTTCCTTGGTATAATTTTCCAATACATTCAAAGTATTGACCAACTTGTTTGGTTGCACGTTTCATGTGCAGAATTTGGAGATCGTTGAAAGGTGCGCTAGGATCGAGGGTCTTCACTCAATTAGCCTGTGGCATTGATGGGACTCCAAGTTGTATATATATTTTTCTGTTCTAATAATGTAAACTCTGGATTATTCGATTCATGTAATAAATACTTGTGTTTTACATGATAGTTCCTCGACTGTGAGTGCTAGCTAATGATCCATGGACTAGGATGTTAATCACAGGGACTTAGGATCTCTATCGATCTGAGGTCATCACATTTGTGAATTTCCTTAAGAGCCGAGGATGATGGTTTATTCCACCTATTTTGCAGAGAGAATGGGTGTGTCCTCATCAGCTTTCAACGGTATTATTCCCATGTCATCTATCTTGACTCTAGGAGAGACATGAATAAAGACTACACCGACGTCAAATCTACTCTTGATAAAGCCCTTAACGGTTTTAGAGCTGCGGTTGGCCCACTGAAGTATGAGAAAAGATCCAAAGGCATCTATGTGAACTCCCATGTAACCAATTTCCCCTGCCTTAGGAAATCATCGACTGGGATGGAGCCCTGGTTCGCCATCCTATAGATGAGGGAGTACAAAAGGAGGAGGAGCTACTCTTTATGCCATCCGGTCTCAAGAAAAGGGGAAGAGACATTTGGGAAACGAGCGATGCAAACATTAGAGCCGAGTTCCAAGCCATCCAGTGGGAGATTGGCATGATACTCAAGAGGGATGTCTTGACTAGAGGTGCCACATTCAACTACAGCGGTATCCTATTGACTAATGTAGAGATCGAGGACCGCTTAGCTGCGATCGCTGATGGGAGGACATTCACCATGCTAGGTGGCATCCATCCCTTCCCGCCGAAGCCGAAGAAAACCTAATCGAGTCACAAACTTGTCTCCTACAAATGTTAGTCATAGAATTATGATTAGTTTATTTTATGCTTTTCTTTTTGCATACCTATCTTTCCATGCAAATGTTAGTCATAGAATTACTTAGCTTATATCCAATGATTTTTATTTGTTGCATACCTATATGTTATATCTCTAATATGAATATGTGTTGACAACACTAACATTTCTTTCTTGTATGTGTGCGCAGATGCCATGGTATGTCGTGTATGAGGGCAGGTTTCCCGGAGTCTACGACGACTGGGAGGATTTTAGGAGGCAGGTCCACCATTTTAGAAACTCGCTACGTGAGGTTTCTAGCGCGGCGGAGGAGGGAGATGTGGAGGAGCCGGTTGACCCCCTTCGTCATGATGATGCTCGTAGTCACCACCGCCTCTCTACTCTATTATGCCTTTGTTGTCTAGCTAGGTCATGCAACTCCGAAGACTTGTGATGATGTATTTGTGTAATATTTGCTAGTTGGAGTCCAAGTTTGAAACATATGGTCACTTTCTACACTTGTGTGAACTGTTTGAATGTTATTAATGCATGGTTTGAACATTTGTGTATTCCCTGTATCTGTTGTGTGTATTCTGTCATTATCCTATGTATTCTGTCAATAATACAGTGTATTCTATGTATTTTGATCTGCTTTTTTCCTCCTGGTAACATTACCGCTAGCGAAATCATGGTGATATCCCCTAGCGAATATGTGTCCACCTGTGTTATGTTTTACTGCCACCGGCGAATGGGGGGTAGAGCCAGTGGTACTAGACTACCCCCGGCATAAATAGTTGCTCGCCGGTGGTAGAGGCATATTACTGCCGGCGAATTCTGGAGGCACCGGCGATGAGGACTTACCCCCAGCGTATATAGCCACTTGCAGGCGGTAGTGGCATATTACCACCAGCAAATTATGAAGGTGCCGGCGATCCGGACTTACCGCCGGTGAGATGGTCGCCGGCAAGCACCAGTGCACCGGCAATGACCCTTTTGTGTTTGCCAGCGGTAGGGTTTTCTCTTCTAGTGGGACTGTCATTGGGTGTGTTATTATCCAAACCAGCTTGATCCACATGACCACACACAATCAAGTGGATGTGGTGATCCAACCTCTGGCAAACTGGTGGTCCATTATATGTGAAAGTTGCATTACAATGTGTTTTGGGGCTTTCTAACCATTGTTTGGCAAATGGAGTATCATTGGATGTGTTGTATTCCAAACCACCTTGATTTACATGACCACACACACTCAAGTGGATGTGGTGATGCAACCTCTATCAAACTATTGCTCCATTACATGTGGCATTTGCATTCCAATGTGTTTTTGGGATTTCTGACCATGCTTTGACATATGGAGTGTCGTTTCATGTGTTCTTTTCCAAACCACCTTGATACACATGACCACAAACACTCAAGTGGATGTGGTGATGAAACCTCTATCACACTGGTGCTCCATTACATGTGGCAGTTGCATTGCAATGTGTTTTTGGGATTTCTGACCATGGTATGGCACATGGAGTGTCATTTCATGTGTTCTTCTCCAAACCACCTTGACCCACATGACCACAGACACTCAAGTGGATGTGGTGATGCAACCTCTGTCAAACTAGTGCTCCATTACATGTGGCATTTGCATTCCAATGTGTTTTTGGGATTTCTGACCATGGTTTGACATATGGAGTGTCGTTTCATGTGTTCTTTTCCAAACCACCTTGATACACATGACCACAAACACTCAAGTGGATGTGGTGATGAAACCTCTATCACGCTGGTGCTCCATTACATGTGGCAGTTGCATTGGAATGTGTTTTTGGGCTTTCTGACCATGGTATGGCACATGGAGTGTCATTTCATGTGTTCTTCTCCAAACCACCTTGATCCACATGACCACACACACTCAAGTGGATGTGGTTATGCAACCTCTGTCACACTAGTCCTCCATTACATGTGGCAGTTGCATTCCAATGTGTTTTTGGGATTTCTAACCATGGTTTGAGACATGAAGTTTCATGGCATGTGTTCTTTTTAAAACCACCTTGATACACCGGACCACATACACTCAAGTCGATGTGGTGATGCAACGTGTGTCACACTAGTGGTCCATTACATGTGGCAGTTGAATTCCTATCTGTTTTTGGGGCTTTATGGCCATGGTTTCACACATGGAGTGTCGTTGCATGTGTTCTTCTCCAAACCACCTCGATCCACATGACCACACACACTAAAGTGGATGTGGTGCGGAAACATCTATCACAACGGTGCTCTAATACATCTGGTAGTTGTATTCCAGTTTATGGGATTTCTGACCATGGTTTGGCGCATGGAGTGCCATTGCATGTGTTCTTCTCCAAACCACCTTAATCTACATGACCACAAACACTCAAGTGCATGCATGTGGTTATGCAACCTCTGTCACACTGGTGCTCTATTTAATGTGGCAGTTGCATTCCAATGTGTTTTTGGGCTTTCTGACCATGGTTTGACACATGGAGTATCATTGTGTGTGTTCTTTTCCAAATCACCTTGATACACATGTCCACACAAACTCAAGTGGACGTGGTGATGCAACCTCTTTCACACTGGTGCTCCATTACATGTCGCAGTTGCATTCCAATGTGTTTTTGGGCTTTTTGACCATGGTTTGACACATGGAGCGTCATTGCATGTGTTATTTTCCAAACCACCTTGATCCACATGACCACACACACTCAAGTGGATGTGGTGATGTAACGTCTATCACACAGGTGCTCCATTACATGTGGCAGTTGAATTCCAGTGTGTTTTTGGGCTTTCTGACCATGGTTTCACACATGGAGTGTCGCTTCATCTATTCTTTTCCAAACCACCTTGATCCACGTGACCACACACACTAAAGTGGGTGTGGTGATGCAACCTCTATCACACTGGTGCTCCATTACTTGTGGTAGTTGCATTCTAATGTGTTTTTAGGATTTCTGACCATGGTTTGGCCCATATAGTGTCATTTCATGTGTTATTCTCCAAACCACCTTGATTCACATGACCACACACACTCAAGTGGAAGTGGTGATGCAACCTATGTCACACTGGTGCTCCATTACATGTGGCAGTTGCATTCCAATGTGTTTATGGGATTTCTAACCATGGTTTGTGACATGAAGTGTCGTTCCATCTGTTCTTTTTTGAACCACCTTGATACACCTGATAACACACTCAAGTAGAGGCATGAAGTGGAGACATGAAGAGTCGTTCCATGTGTTCTTTTTTAAACCTCTGCCACAGTGGCGTTGTATTTCATGTGGCAGTTGCATTCCAATTTGTTTTTGGGCTTTCTTACCATGGTTTGACACATGGAGTATCATTGCGTGTGTTCTTTTCCAAATCTCCTTCATACACACGACCACACAAACTCATGTGGATGTGGTGATGCAACCTCTATCACACAAGTGCTCGTTACATGTGGCAGTTGCATTCCTAGCTGTTTTTGCGCTTTCTGGCCATGGTTTGACACATGAAGTGTCGTTGCATGTGTTCTTCTCCAAACCACCTCGATCCACATGACCACACACACTAAAGTGGATGTGGTGATGCAACATTTGTCACAATGGTGCTCCAATACATGTGGTAGTTGTATTCCAGTTTTTGGGCTTTCTGACCATGGTTTGGCACATGGAGTGCCATTGCATGTGTTCTTCTCCAAACCACCTTGATCCACATGACAATAAACACTCAAGTGGATGTGGTGATGCAACCTTTGTCACACTAGTGCTCCATTACATGTGGCAGTTGCATTCCAATGTGTTTGCGGGGTTTCTGACCATGGTTTGACACGTGGAGTATAATTGCGTGTGTTCTTTTCCAAATAACCTTCATACACATGACCACACAAACGCAAGTGGATGTGGTGGTACAACCTATTTCACACGGGTGCTCCATTACATGTCGCAATTGCATTCCAATGTGTTTTTGGGATTTTTGACCATGGTTTAACACATGTAGTGTCGTTGCGTGTGTTCTTTTCCAAATCACCTTCATACACATGACCACACAAACTCAAGTGGATGTGGTGATGCAACCTCTTTCACACTGGTGCTCCATTACATGTCGCAGTTGCATTCCAATGTGTTTTTGGGCTTTTTGACCATGGTTTGACACATGGAGTGTCATTGCATGTGTTATTTTCCAAACAACCTTGATCCACATGACCACACACTCTCAAGTGGATGTGGTGATGTAACGTCTATCACACAGGTGCTCCATTACACGTGGCAGTTGCATTCCAGTGTGTTTTTGGGCTTTCTGACAATGGTTTCACACATGGAGTGTCGTTGCATCTGTTCTTTTCCAAACCACCTTGATCCACGCAACCACACACACTGAAGTGGGTGTGGTGATGCAATCTCTGTCACACTGGTGCTCCATTACATGTGGTAGTTGCATTCCAATGTGTTTTTAGGATTTCTGACCATGGTTTGGAAAATGGAGTGTCATTGCATGTGTTATTCTCCAAACCACCTTGATTCACATGACCACACACACTCAAGTGGAAGTGGTGATGCAACCTATGTCACAAAAGTGCTCCATTACATGTGGCAGTTGCATTCCAATGTGTTTTTGGGATTTCTAACCATGGTTTGAGACATGAAGTGTCGTTCTATCTGTTCTTTTTTAAACCACCTTGATACACCTGACCACACACACTCAAGTAGATGCATGAAGTGGAGACATGAACAGTCGTTCCATGTGTTCTTTTTTAAACCTCTGCCGCACTGGTGTTGTATTTCATGTGGCAGTTGCATTCCAATGTGTTTTTGGGCTTTCTTACCATGGTTTGAGACATGGAGTACCATTGCGTGTGTTCTTTTCCAAATCACCTTCATACACATGACCACACATACTCAAGTGGATGTGGTGATGTAACCTATATCACATAGGTGCTCCATTACATGTGGCAGTTGCATTCCTATCTATTTTTGGGCTTTCTGGCCATGGTTTGACACATGGAGTGTCGTTGCGTGTGTTCTTCTCCAAACCACCTCGATCCACATGACCACACACACTAAAGTGGATGTGGTGATGCAACATTTGTCACAATGGTGCTCCAATACATGTGGTAGTTGCATTCCAGTTTTTGGGCTTTCTGACCATGGTTTCGCACATGGAGTGCCATTGCATGTGTTCTTCTCCAAACCACCTTGATCCACATGACAATAAACACTCAAGTGGATGTGGTGATGCAAACTTTGTCACACTAGTGCTGCATTACATGTGGAAGTTGCATTCCAATGTGTTTATGGGCTTTCTGACCATGGTTTGACACATGTAGTGGCGTTGCGTGTGTTCTTTTCCAAATCACCTTCATACACATGACCACACAAACTCAAGTGGATGTGGTGATGCACTGTCTATCACACTGGTGCTCCATTACATGTGTCAGTTGCATTCCAATGTGTTTTTGTGCTTTCTGACCATGGTTTGACACCTGGAGTGTCATTGCATGTGTTCTTTTCCAAACCACCTTGATCCACGTGACCACACACACTGAAATGCATGTCGTGATACAACCTGTGTCACACTGGTGCTCCATTACTTGTGGCAGTTGCATTCCAATGTGTTTGTAGGATTTCTGACAACAGTGTGGCACATGGAGTGTCATTGCATGTGTTATTCTCCAAACCACCTTGATCCACATGACCACACACACTCAAGTGGATATCGTGATGCAACCTATGTCACACCGGTGCTCCATTACACGTGGCAGTTGCATTCCAATGTGTTTTTGGGCTTTCTGACCATGGCTTGAGACATGAAGTGTCGTTGCATGTGTTCTTTTTCAAACCACGTTTATACACCTGACCACACATACTCAAGTGGATGTGGTGATGTAACCTCTGTCACACTGGTGCTCAATTACATGTGGCAATTGAATTCCAATGTGTTTTTTGGGCTTTGTAACCATGCTTTGACACATAGAGTATCATTGCGTTTTTTATTTTCCAAACCACCTTCATACACATGACCACACACACTCAAGTGGATGTGGTGATGCCAGCTCTGTCACACTGGTGCTCCATTACATGTCGCAGTTGCATTCCAATGTGGTTTTGGGCTTTTTGACCATGGTTTGACACATGGAGTGTCATTTTATGTGTTATTTTCCAAACCACCTTGATCCACATGACCACACACACTTAAGTGGATGTGGTGATGCAACGTCTATCACACAGATGCTCCATTACATGTGGCATTTGCATTCCAATTTGTTTTTGGGCATTCTGACCATGGTTTGACACATGGAGTGTCGTTGCATGTGTTCTTTTCTAAACAACCTTGATCCACATGACCACACACACTAAACTGGATGTGGTGATGCAACCACTGCACACTGGTGCTCCATTACTTGTGGCAGTTGCATTCCAATGTGTTTTTAGGATTTCTTACCATGGTTTGGCACATGGAGTGTCATTGCATGTGTTATTCTCCAAACCACCTTTATTCACATGACCAGACACACTCAAATGGATGTGGTGATGCAACCTATGTCACACTAGTGCTGCATTACATGTGGCAGTTGCATTCCAATGTGTGTTTGGGATTTCTAACCATGGTTTGAGACATGAAGTGTTGTTGCATGTGTTCTTTTTCAAACCACCTTGATACACCTGACCACACACACTCAAGTGGATGTGGTTATGCAACCACTATCACAATGGTGCTCCATTACATTTGGCAGTTGCATTGCTATCTGTTTTTGTGTTTTCTGGCCATGGTTTGACACATTGAGTGTCGTTGCACGTGTTCTTCTCCAAACCACCTTGATCCACATGACCACACACACTAACGTGGATGTGGTGATGCAACATACGTCACAATGGTGCTCCAATACATGTAGCAGTTGCATTCCCGTTCTGGGCTTTCTAACCATGATTTGGCACAAGGAGTGCCATTGCATGTGTTGTTCTCCAAACCACCTTGATCCACATGACCACGGATACTCAAATGGATGTGGTGATGCAACCTCTGTCACACTAGTCCTCCATTACATGTGGTAGTTGCATTCCAATGTATTTTTGGGCTTTCTGGCCATAGTTTGACACATGGAGTATCATTGTGTGTGTTATTTTCCAAACCACCTTCATACACATGACCACACACACTCAAGTGGATGTGGTGATGCCAGCTCTGTCACACTGGTGCTCCATTACATGTCGCAGTTGCATTCCAATGTGGTTTTGGGCTTTTTGACCATGGTTTGACACATGGAGTGTCATTGTATGTGTTATTTTCCAAACCACCTTGATCCACATGACCACACACACTTAAGTGGATGTGGTGATGCAACGTCTATCACACAGATGCTCCATTACATGTGGCATTTGCATTCCAATTTGTTTTTGGGCATTCTGACCATGGTTTGACACATGGAGTGTCGTTGCATGTGTTCTTTTCTAAACAACCTTGATCCACATGACCACACACACTAAACTGGATGTGGTGATGCAACCACTGCACACTGGTGCTCCATTACTTGTGGCAGTTGCATTCCAATGTGTTTTTAGGATTTCTTACCATGGTTTGGCACATGGAGTGTCATTGCATGTGTTATTCTCCAAACCACCTTGATCCACATGACCACACACACTTCAGTGGTGATGTAACCTTTGTCACACTGGTGCTCCATTACATGGGTGATGAGTGCATATTTGCATCATGTTTTATATTGTTATTTTGCATTGTAGATGTAGGATCTTAGTATTTTATGGTGCTCCTGCACACATTTATATCTAATTTCACTAGGATCAAGACAGATGATGGATACAATGGACAAAATTCTTGAAGCAGTTGTACTAAGGAACAAAGGAGTCAGAAACAACGTAAATCGCTTATTTGGACAATATTAATAATACAAGAAGAAAACCCGAAGAGATCAAGGGAGACAGATAGTTTAACGACCAACTATAAAGTAGGAATAAAATTTTTGGCCGTATAGTTGGCGCCGCCACCGCCTCCTCAATTAGTTTCACCCCGTGCAACTGGATTAGAGAGATGACATACAGAACACCCAGAAATTATAGAAACCTCACCTCCGGAAGGTATCTAGAGGGGGAACTCGTCCACCGGGGATCCATCTTTGCCCTGCGCAGACCTGAGAGGCTAAGACATCGATCTTCATCATACACCGCTGCATCATCACCTTCTCCATCCATCCCATCTATATCTTGTCTAGATCTTGTTGTAATTTCCGTACTCGTTGTGGATTTGTACAAGTACTATTCATCTATGATAGATTCCATTATTATTGCCATGATGTTGATTGCCTCCACGACTGGGTAGATCATTAGTTTTGGGTAGATGGAGAAACCCTGGTATGTGATTGAAATAAGATAAATTTTATTATGATATTCCTCGATGTGACCATGTGTTAGATTGTATTCATCTTGATGTTGAGAGAAGTCGAGCTCTCAATATTTGCCTCTCATGGGGTCTTTGTAACATCCCAATTTCAGAAACCCTGAATAGTTGTCCAGAATGCAAAAAATCAGGGGGAACAAAAACATTTTCTTGTGTAATGCTGAAGTGTTTGCTTGCTGTTTGGATATGCTTATGCATATGAATGTGTATTAGATGATATACTCCTTACCTTAACACCAGTTGACAAAAGCTACTTCCCAAAACAGTCTTGGCTTAATTTCCATATTCTCAAATGCTCTGGCATTTCAAAGCATGAGCCAAGATGCTTAGGTAACCAAAACTATTTTTGTAACTTCTATTGAAAAAACTATGGATAGTTATATAATATAATCTCCTTATGTTTTCAAGACAGAACCTTCAACTAGTCTTACCTTTAGGATCTCCAAAACCTTTTTGTAAGCTTCTGGATTCTACTCTTGGTAGAGATACTAAGGGCCTTACCTTGTTCAACGCCAACCGATTCAAAACACCCATCCTTACCTCAAGCTATGCTTGATGGTAACCCTAGTAGTAGTTGGTTTGTTTGTAAGATGAGTTGCCTTGATCTGCTGTTTGAATTGTCTGCTTAGGAGATAGTATGAGCCACTCTAGGAGCTCATCCTCTAGGATCAAAATACTTCAAGTTGTTTCCAAATCATCACACCATAAGTAAGAGTAGACACCTGGATCTGATATCTAGCTTCTAGGTGATCATCCAAACCCTAACTAGACCCCTTCTGAAGTGATCCCTTATAGAAGCTTCCAAGTCAATGAAGACCAATATCAAGCATGGATCCCTTCTACTCAATCTATACTTCAACAGCATCCACTTGATGATGCTTTGGTACCTTGCAACCCAACAAAAACACCTTCTCTCATATGCTAGTCAAAATCCCCAAATCTGCCAAATTTGGCCAAGTCAGGAATCTGTTTCAACATCACCTTTTTGGATGTCTACCTTTCTTAACCATGGTGCACTTTTGGTAATGCACTTGAACCATCTTGTTAACCATCCTAAGTACTACAAAGGCCCACTATTTCCCTTGGTTAGATCATCCTTCAACCACTTGTTCTTGATGGTTTTGCAGGCAAGAAAATAACTTCTCCTGCAAATCTAGCCAGCATGCCTACTTTGGTAGAAGCTCACACCACCATACAACCTTCTATGGACCAACTCTATACATGGTTGTGTTCTAATCATATAGGTCTATCAATAACTACTTCACTTGTTCCAAGTGGATCTTTGTGCTTCTTAAACCCACAAGGTTTTGAAGGCTAGTTGATAATCTAGTTTGGCAGGCTTATTTTATTCGAAGTTTGAAAGCCTGTCTTGGTGAGCTCAAGTAGGATCAAGCTCAAACCTCTACACCATTGCAATCTAAATCACTTGGTCTATCCATCCATATATCCCATGCCTCAAGGGGAGCTCTGAGCTGCAAGATCTAGTATGGTTTTGATGGTATGAAATTAACATCACCCTAGATCCTTAATATAGGGTATTCCACCAAAATCAACTTGGATTCTCCAATCCCAAGGTTGAAAATGCTTTCTACACCTTGTCTACATCATCTACCTTGATCATCAAGATTTATCAAATATTACCCATAATTATTTTGGCTCCAAATCAATTTAATTCTTTAATAGACAAATTCTTCAAAACCTCTTCCATAAGGGAAAGTTTGGTTTTTGCCAAAACACTTCCCCAACTTTTGTCTCAATTGAGACCCACATATCATACCCCATCTTCCCACTTCACAAACAAATATTTTTGAAGAGCTTTATTATTTCTTTTTGCCCATTTCCTTAAATGGCTGAAATGGAATAATAATAGTTTTAAATACTTTTATCCTCCAATAAATCTTGGGAAAATTCTCCTAAGTGTGTATTCACATTTGGAACCATCTCACATCAAAAACTCCACTTTTCCAATGTTAAAATATAAAATGAGCTCCAATACGTCACTTCTGTAGTTTTTTAACAAATAGATTTAAGTGGACTAAAACTCCTCTAAAAAATCTCGAATAATTCCTAGAGGTGTATCTTAACCTTGTCCATCTACCAGTACCCTTAACTCATCTTTCAAAGATAAAATTTGGAGAGCTTACCCTAATCTTTCTATATGGCAGATTAGGACTTTTATCCACCTTAAACCAAAACTCAATCAAGCCATCACCAAAGCTTGTCAAACACTCCTCTCATGCACCCATTACACACCCTGGTCGTCACCACTATAGGAAGGCACCATAGCACCCCTTCCCCTTGTCATTTAGTGTTTGGAGGAAGGAGAGATGCACCCATTGGTCATTCTCTACTTCTTGCAGCAGCCCCGCCCCTCCCTCCTGGACCCTTTCCACGACATAGCACACCCCACGCCTCCTCTCCACTGCCCTCAGCAACAAATGAAGAGGCCATGGACCAGCTCTAGCTCTCCCATGAGCCACATCTACCATAGACCCTCATCCTAGAAATAAAAACAACAAAACCTGGCCTAGCCCTTCCATTCACTCTTAGACCACTCCTCCCCTATCCTCTTACCTCTCTCAAGCCCCAGATCCAGATCCCTAGCTCCCCCTTGCCATGGATAAGACAAGGAAGTCCTCAAGCTCCATAGCTCGCCGGAGAAGGAAGAACTTCTTCGGCTATTTTTAGAAATCTACTCGTGAGGTCTCCTCCTTCCTTCTCTCTGTCTGCACGCGACATCTTCAAAACACTCATGACCCTCTGCATCTGACCTCCCCCTTTTCCTTGCCTAGGGAACTGTGGCTCTGCCGCCCCGCCGAGCTCTGGTGAGCACCCTCGGTCGCCTTCACGCGAGGCACCTTCCCGGGGGCCAAATCCTTCATGCCCTCCCATCATCGTGATCCTCGAGCTATGCCGCGTCTCCCTCGCCACCCCACGGTCGTCGGCAAGCCCCCCAGGTGAGTTTCCCCTGCCGCCGCCCGACGCCCTAGGGTTATGTCCCGCCACCGTTGTTGGGAGAAGGACGACGGTCGTCGACCGTCGATCCCCCGTCTAATCGGACGGCCTAGGGGAGCCGATACCTCTTCGTCCCTCTGCCCTCGCTGGCAAACGGGCCTCACCCGTCAGCTCGAAACCGCCTTCTCCCGTGTAGTTCCCCTCCCGGGTGGGCCGCTTCTCCCCTGGACGGCCCACCTCCCCTCTAGATGCGTGCCCGTGTGAATCCTTTTCTTTTTCCTTTTTATAAAATAGTAGATCTCACTTTTGTAGTGTAGTTTAAATCGATTTAAACATGGAAAATGAAGTATTTTTCCTAAATGGAATTTTTTTACCATGTTCAGGTGTGTTCTGTGCAACATGCAGAACTGGTCTTGTGCCAAAAATAATTTGCATTATTTAATGGCAATTAATCTACAAAAAAGTATCATTTACACTCAATAAATTCCACTAGGAATTGTACATATCCATTTGGGATGAACCCAAGTCCTCCTGGAAGGTAATTTCTATACCATTCAATCAACATATGTCCCATATCAAGCTGAACTCTAGTTTGCCTGTAGCAAAAATAACAAAATCCATGCAGTTATGCCTTTGGAAAATTCCCTACACCAAACCATGGGTCCAATTGAACCAATTCCAAATCCCAGTGATGTGGTACTTCAATGCTTATCAAAATCCACGAGACCATGATTTATTGAGCCTTGGATACTTTTCTGTGAATTAAACTGCTCGGTGCAAGGTTTATTCACCTCTAAATTCACTACAGTAGCTATACAGCACGAAAAAGGGTGATTCGAATTTCTGCAGAAAGGTATTTAAACTACCTATTATGTGTCCTTAGAATCAAATCAAAATCTACTGTAGATTTAATTTGGTGAAAAAGACAAATAGTCTACAGAACTGCCTTTGAGAATTTCCTGAGGGTATTATGGTAATTATCTTTACTTGATTCCAACTGTCAGTGAACAAGTACATCAATCCCCACCTAACCACCCAAGGAACTAATTTTTGGAGCTCCAGAACTTCTCTGGTGAATTATCTCCTAAAACTAGAGCTTTTATCACTAAAATATTCATAACTATTCAAAGAAAAGTGCTAAATTAGTGAAAACACTTTTGTTGTTTTCATTTTATGAACCTCTACCTGTAGGTATCATTGGTATACAATGGTATCATACAGAATATGTCTTGGTCCCAAAATCCATCTCTTAGGTAGTTTCTAGACTATAAATCCTAAGGGATTTTCATCCCCCTTCTCCAAGAGCATCTCAACCTCCTAAATCTAATCCTCTCTAAAACTACAGAGCCTTAATTGGAGTTTATTCAAATTGCTTGTTTGCTGAATGGTAGTGGTGATTGTATGCCTTGTATTGATTGGGCCCTTTTGTTTGTCTACATGTGTTCCATAACGACGATAGTTGCGATGAAATCGGAGAGTCGAAGAAGTGGTATTTATTATTGGTATTGGTATTAGTATTATTGGGTATTCTAAGAAGAAGTCCAAAGACATGTTGCCATATTGCTGATCATCAGGAAAGCCACCTTCTTGCTCATAAGCCTTGTCCTACTGTTTTACTTATGCATGTTTTATCTACGGTTTATTAAAACTGCATTGTTTTACTATATGTTGATATATATATATATATGGTAGTGGTTTGGCTCCTCCAATCTATTACACTCGGTACTACTAAGTACAACCCCCTTGGTGACACCTACTTGTCCCTAGTAGAATAGATGGTGTATATCACCATAACCCTTTGGAGACCCCCGATTTTGGCCGAAGCAAAGTTAGAGGATGGGAAGACCCCTGAAAAAGGTTTTTACCAACTGTTTTATGATAAAACCTTGGTGAGGTGGGACCTTCCAAGAGATGTTGAGAAAGAAAGAGGTTTTGTTTTACAAAATGCTGAAGGAAAACCGGAGGAAAAAGGTTTATGAAAAACGCACCTGGTTCTCTGCAGTTTTGCTAGAACAATTAACCCTGTGGAACCACATTACTCTGGTATGGGACAGGGCTGGATTTGATGTTTGTCTATTCTGGTATAAGCTACCTCGCACCAACTACAGGGGATCGGGGATCCCTAGAGGGTGGGCCTTCTACAATAGAGGTCCATGTGGAACATCAACCTGGAGAAGGAACGGAGGGTCAGGAGGCCTCCACGCGTTACTACGGGCCCCTCATTAAAAGCGCACACTCTCGAGGAGTGGAAAAAGCGCTCAGGTTGGTCCTCGCCCGACGTCCCGGTGTTGAGGGGATTAACACTCATAGGGTAGACACCTATATTGGAGTGGGCATCCGGAGAGTCTTGATCGGTTACTCGACCCACGATCGGTGAAGATCAGGGTAGTGTACCCGGATGGTTTTGGTAAAGTGTACAACCTCTGTAGAGTGTCAATCTATTCGAATAGCCATGTCCGCGGTCATGGACGGTTGGGAAGGTTGCTGTAGAGCGGTGCTGGTTTTGTTTTCAAAAAGGATTTTGGAAAAGAAATGTTTTTGGGAATGTTTTGACCATGGGATGGTCGGGAAGGATACCTGCTTTGACCATGGGATGGTCAGAGAGGTATGGAAGGAGTTTGGTCTTGGGATGACCTGAAAATGGCAACAAATGGGTGACCCAGTCCTAATGTTTTCCAAAACTTTTCAGAACATTTTCCAAAATGTTTACAGAAGTTTTTCAACAAAGATATGTAGATGCTATATATACAAGAAAAACTATTTGAGAAAACAACCCCTCTTGGAGACCTCCTACTACCACCGCCATATTGCATACCTTCTGGTTATTATTATTATCTTAAGGTGGGTTGCGAGTACATTCAATGTACTCACTGGCATTGTCCCTGGCTATTAACTTGGCCAGATATCAAGAAGAAGATGGCGTTGGCGACTATGCAAGCTAGGACGTTCTCCTAGTCAGTTGCCTATAGGGTAAGACATGGCTCAGGCTCTACGCTTGATGAAGATCCGCTGATGTTTATTGATGTAGCCATAACAGCATTCATGTAAGTCTTGTAATTCGGTATATTCTTGGATGTTGTAATGATACTTGTCGGTTATATGCCACGACTAACTGATCATGGGATCGTGGTTGTATGCATAACAGGGATTCTTGGAGGATTAAATCCGGGGGCCCCACAGTCTTGATGGAGGGAACTAGTTGTTGGTAGACGGAGGTGTGTTAGCACTAAATGTGACTATAAAGCTGTTCGCACTCCTTATTTATCAACTTGGGAAACCGAGGAAACTCACGAAACCCTATCCATGCCATGGGATACGTCCTATGGGATTACGTCCCTTAATAGCACAATAATTCGATTGATGTCAATTGTTGACTGCTGTGGTTATAAGGATGATGTGAGCAGCGGTTGCTGCCTATTTGTCCAACTACGGAGTTCCTCCCACACATACATAGTTGAGAATGTTCATGATAATAATCTTTACCTTAGCTCCTTATAATGCTAGTGGTGAATCCGCTACTCCCTGAGAACGCCTTTTCCCTATTGCAGTTCCAATTTCTCTTACATACGCGATACTTACTTTCTGTATTCAACTGTTTTACTTTACTTATTATTGCTCTTATACCAAAAACCCAAAAACACCCTTTTACACAATACTCGTATTTATCTTGTCACTTAGAACTTTATTTATCATTACTAGTGTAATATTTATTTCAAGAGTTATTAGACTTCTGACTCCTGCTCCATGTGGTATCGATATATTTATTTCGAAACAAGCTACAAATGATCTGGGCACTTGCATTCATCAAGCTATTTTCTAGCGTCGTTGCCGGGGAGCTAAGCGTTGTAGGTCTTTTAGTTTTTGCTTATTTATTTTTGTCTTGCTAAGTTTTGTTTTCAGTTACAGTGTTCCACCAACATCATGGAGTTTGACCATATGACTAGTGTTAACCCACTCAACCATGTTGGGAAGCCCAATGATATTGATAACAAGACAACTCCAATGAGAAGACAAGGGGGTTTGAAATAAATCCTCTATTACGTATTCTACACAAAAAAAATTCTACTGGAGATGAAGAAGATCCTGATCCATATGAGCATATTGCATGTTTCAAAGATATATGTGGGACTTTTTAATTGACGGGATATACTGCTGATGAGGTAAGGTTTACACTTTTTAGTCAGACTTTGACTAGTGCAGCTCTCTCATGGTATAGATCTTTACCCCCAGAAGCGACTACTACTTGGGAAAATCTAGCTTGTGAATTTCTTGCAAAATATTATTAATTAACAAAATCTTTTGGAATCAGGCATTTTATAATGACTTGGAAGAACCGTTGTAATGAAGGACTAGTAAGAGCTTAGATCAGATTTAAAGATTTACTTTGCCTATGTCCTCATCATGATTTTCTCGAATGGTATTTATTGCATATCTTTTATGGCGGTTTAAATGAATCTAATAAAATTGAACTAGACTCTTTCGCAGAAGGAGCCTTTATGAATCTTCCTATAACTAAAGCTTGGGCTTTACTTAATAGAATTCGAGATCACAGAGTTTCATGGAATTTTTGCCTAGGTAGTGAAGGAGTCATATAAATATAACATGATTGTATTCATGACTATAATAAAAAAGGCCATGTCAAAGAATTATCTAAAGAACTTTATATAGATTCAGATCTTGTGTTGCAAGTTGTTAAAGCTTTTACAGAACATATCAAAGCTCCAAAAGAGGGTTTGGTCAAGTATGATCTACCACCCGAACCTGAGAAGAAAAGAGAAGTTAAAGAAACACTGGCCTCCCTAGAACCAACATATGAGATACCTTTCCTAACACTGCACATAAGCATATTTTTGAATATAAACATGTCAAAGCAGCATAGGAAAAGAAAGAGGAGGAAAGTATTCCAGAAGTCTGGGAACATATGGAAGAAACCAAAGATGAAGAGGTCACCAAGGAAGCAATTATGGCTATGTATGCGCATTGTAACATAGTTGAACTTGATGAAGAGACTTCCGTATTGGTTGAAGGTAAGACAAAGGTAAAAGATGTGGGTAAGCATATACTTCCCTGCATATTTAAGGAAACCTCGCATTATGGTTTATGTGATCTTGGCACTGAAGTTAATGTTATATCTTATGATTTCTATTTAGAAATTAAAGAACAAATAGAACCGGCTACAATTGAAATTACTGATATGACAATTATGTTAGCCAATAAAAAAATTAGAATTCCAATCGGAGTTGTAACATGCTAAAACTTTAATCCAAGGTTAGTAAGATCCAAATCCTCAAAATTAGGGTTAACAAAAACTTTTCCATTTAAAATTATTAAAGCATTCATATGTGTGTGCATTTAAATAGGAGTTGTTTTGAATTGCCATGATTAAGTGATCCATTGCTTGTAAAATGATTCTTAGGTGAAATAAACATCATCTAGATCATTCCGAAACAAATCCCAAAGAAACACAAATCAAAATGAATAAAAGAAAGAAATTGTCATTTGTGCCATTTTAATCGACGTGCCTACTTTGGCTATTCCTAGGACTCAATTCTTAACAGAAATAAATATGGATCTTTGCACCCCTTGCTAGTACATTTAATAATGTACCAAGGCCCACCTTGTGATCTGCCAAAAACTTTCAAACACTAATTTTAAATGCCAATTGAAAATTGAATCTAGTGTAGGTATCAAGATCACCCTATTTCAAAAACCACTCAAATGAGCTCCATTTTCAAAACTCAAGGAACCACAGAAGCTTAAGCATGTGTATAACAAACCCACCAAAGTTCATCCAAAAATTCCAAACTTGATTTCTTTCAGCCATTTTCACATACACTTGGTAGACAGAATTCAAACAAAACACAAAACACTATTTGGAGCAGTGTTTGAACCAAATTGGTTCCCCATTTTGCAACCACAGCCAAACCATACACTCCCCTACCCCTCACTAGCCCAGCCACTCATTGTCCCACGACCAAATGGTCATGGCCATTAAGGCCGAGCGCCCATTTGGGCACGTCACCAGCGACAGCACGCCATAGCCGCCGCCAGCGCCATCCACCATGTCTAGGAGGCGGCCCGTGGTCCACCTCCACCGCCCAACCAGCCCCAACCCGAGGATAGCGACAGAACGGCCAAGAACCGCCGTGCCCGGAGACTGTGGGCCATGCCGACGCCGCCCGCAGAGCGCGCCCTGTCCCTGCGCAGCCAAACCTCGCCTCGCTCCACCCACCCGTCTACACGATCACCACCGGCCTAGCAAGCTAACGGACACGCCCTTTCCCCCGACCGTGCCCCGTAGTCACCGGCCGCCGTGAAAATTGCCGTCGGCAGAGACCTAGTGCGCGTCGCGCCATTCACTGCCCCCAACCGCAAACCACTGCACACTCACCGCCGTGACACTCGCCAGGGCACCGCCCACCGTCCTAGCACACCGCCCACACCTCTAGCTCGTTGTGCCGTCGTCACTGGCGAGCACCGCCCATGCTTCTCTACTGCTTAGTCGCGCCTATAAAAGGAGCCCTTCCCCCACCAACTACTCACACCATTCCACTCCCCTCTCCTCACTTATCCTTTCTCACCTCTCGCTAGAGCCGCTTGAGCCTGGGTTCGCAGGAATTTGGACGGAGGAGCTCGCTGCAAAGGAGGAGAAGGCGCCGTTGATTTCCTCCACCCCAGGAGCGGACGCGATGACCCCTGAGTCCGCTGTCGACAGCACGTTCGATTGCCCCCATCGCTGCAGTAGCTGGAGCCCTGGTATGCCCCCTGAGCACCCCCACCGAGGTGCTAGGGTTAGTTCCCGCCGGCGAACTATTTGCCGGAGACTACACTCCTTAGCTATAGATCCCCCTTTTAATCTAACGGCCCACATCGCCCCGTACCGCTTTGCGTGTAAAGAGCCGCTGACCAGTGGAGCCCCTGTCAGTTGTTCTCCGTGCCGCGGAACGCCACTGGGCCGGCCCGTTTTCTTTCCCGCGCGACCCATTTAATTTAAATTTAGATTTTTCTAATTTAGTTTGAACCTAGTTCTATCCCTTAGCTTGAAAATCAATTCAGAGAGATCTACAAATCCAAATGGACTGATTCCAATTTTGTTAGAAAGCTACTGAAAAGAACTACACAAGCTTGTTGGATTTAATCCAATTAGAACTAGAGATCCCTCCTAGTAAAAATAGCAAGACAGAAGCTTTTGCACATTCAAACATTTTAAAAAAGTCAACCATGATAGCTTTTGTAACATCCCAAAACTTTAATCCAAGCTTATCAAGATCAAATCAACCAAAAATGGGGTTAACAAAAACTTTTCCAAATTTAAAATGAAAGCATTCATACATGTGTGCATTTAAAATAGGAGTTGTTTGAATTGCCATGATTGAGTGATCCAATGCTTGTAAAATGTTTCTTAGGTGATTTAAACATCATCTACATCATTCCCAAACTTTTCCTAAAGAAAATCAAATCAACAAGAATTAAAAAGGAGGAATGGTCATTTTGGCAAATTTCACTCGCATGCCTACTTTGGCTATTCGTAGCGCTCATTTCTTAACAGAAACAATTCTTGATCTTTGCACCCCTTGCTAGTACACATAATGAGGTACCAAGGCCCACCTTTGGATCTGCTAAAAACATTATGTTACTTATTTGAAATTGCATTTGAAAATTGAATCTAATACATATGCATAGATCACCCCTATTTCAAAACCCATCTTTTTGAGCTCCACTTTCAAAACCATTGCAACCAGAGACTACCTAGCACTAGTGGAGATTACTCAAAAATTTTGAAACCAAAATTCAAAACTTTCTTTCATGCGGCCATTTAATCATACACTTGGCAGGTAGGTTTAAACCTAAATCATAGCTCACTGTTTTGAACAGGGTTTTGCCCCCATTTGATCACCATTTATCTCCTCTGTCCCCTCCTAGTCTTACTAGGCCCTTAACACCCCTCTCCCTTGTCCCTAGGCCATGCCATGCCGAGCCATGCCTCGCCGGCCAAACCTTGCCTCGCTGCAGCAGACCACTCCCTTTTCCCTCGCCATGTGTAGGAGGTAGCCAGGAGCTCACTCCCACCCCCTGTCCCTTGTCGGAGCCCAGGAGTGCAGTGGACCACCGAGGACAAACCACACCCAGTGCCACCGCACCATGCTAGTGCCGCCCATAGAGCGCGCTCGGTCCCCGCTCGCCTAGACCGCCTCTTGGCCGCAGCCCGCACCCGCCGCTCTGCCTCGACCTAGAGAACACCCCAGACACCCCCGCTGGCCGCCCAACGTCTCACAGCCACCGCTCGCCGTGGACACCGCCACCTCTGCCGCGCAGAGCGCCACCTCGCCCAGACCGCGTGCCACCGCCCCTACGGCTGCATTCAATGCCTAGAGCACCGCCAGGGAACCACACATCGATCGCCACCTGCAGCCATGCCTCTACCCCGCCGTAGCCATGTCGTCACCATCGCCAGCCCATCCCGCTCGGTCTCACCGTCGGGCCTATAAAAGGAGCCCTCCCAGCCTCTCTTCTCCACACCATTCCACTCCCCTCACCTCTCTGAACCTCACCCACCTCTAGCCAGAGCAAGGCGAGCTCTGCCTCGCCGGAATTGGAGCCGGAGCAGCCGCGGCAGGAGGAGAAGGGCACTGTTGATTGCGACCACCCTAAGCTCTGTCGCAACCGCGCCTCGCCTCGCTGTCGTCTTCCACTTTGTTTGCCTGCCTCGCCGACCCTGCTGGAGCCCTGGTACGCCCCCAGCAGACCCCCACCGTGCCGCTAGGGTTCGAGCTCGCCGGTGACCTGATGTTCGTCGACGACGATCCTCGGCCGTAGATCTGCCTTCTAATCCTACGGCCCACAGCGCGCATACCATTTTGCGTGTTAAGTGCCGCTGACAAGCGGGACCCCCTGTCAGATGAGCCCCGCGCCGCGGAGTGCCACTGGGCCGGCCCAAGTCGTTTCCCGCGCTAGCCCACACATTCAAATCTGGATTTTTTCTTTTTAGTTAAATCTAGTTTCTATCCACTATTTTAAGATTCAATTCTGGGAGTTTTACAAATCCAAATAGCATGAAACTAATTTTTCATGAAAGGTATTAAGATGATCTATCCAAGCCCATTGGATTTAATTCATTTAGAGTTATAGATCTCTCCTAATAAAAATAAGAAGACAAAAGCATTTACAACTTGCAATATTTTTATAAAATCAACCAAGTAAGATTTTGAGTTGATTCCAACTCTCAAAAATCACATTTCATGATATCTACCTAAATATGTAATAATATTAAGGTTTACATACAGTGACTTTGGACTAGTACCAAAATAATGCTATATAGGCATTTCTAGTCACTTTAAATCATTAAATAATGAACTTAAACCAAAGTAATGTTGATCCAACCTTTAAATCTCATTCCCACATGCTAGAATATGTGGTGAGGACATGTGTACACATGATCCCATATTTTGGTGGTGAATATTAAATTTTAGTTGAGCTTTCAATGAGTAGAAATTACTTTTCTAAAATAAAAGGGATGAAACTATGGAATTAAACTTGTGATGTTTGTGATGATAATAGATCATCAAATGTGTGTCTTAGAATGCTACTTAGCTTAGTTAAGTATTGTTTGGTGATTGTGCACTCCGTATGTATTTATAGACGATAGTACCGACCAAGCTTTCGAGGAGGAGGAGTTCTACCAAGAAGAAGAAGAAGAAGAAGAAAACTTCAACCACTACACCAACCAAGGCAAGCTACTATTAGCAAGCTAGCACTTTTAAGTGCAAGCCACCATTAACAGTGCAAGCTAAGACTTGCATGTTTAGTGCTAAGCAAATTAGAATCAAACTAGATGGTTTAGCAAAGATGCCTTAAGCATGCTTTGATCACACTCCCTCTTAACTATTAGTATCCCAAGTCTTAGTTACAAGTTTTACCCCTCTTAGGTTATACAAAGTTCTTTACTTAGTTTGAAGGTAGCATAAAAATTATAAAACTTGACCTACTTAGAACCCTTTAGATGTCATTCTATGGCATGAGATTGAACCCATCTTCTCCACCTTAGTGAACACTCTTAACTTAGTAGTTTAGAGTAAAATCAAAAACTTGAGTCACTTTAGATGGGAACACTTGGTGAAAATGAATTATGAAAACCTTGGAATGATGAGTCATTCTATTGAGATGTTTTGACATATGTTGAGAAACACAAAGGATAGATGTTCATGAAAATGTTGAGGCCTGAGCCATAACTCTTGTATAAAACTGCTGGTTGGATTCGGATGCGATACCATTCCAAATTTACTGTACATCCACATTACCTGAATTCGGTAAGGCTTAGCTGGAAATTTATATGCATTAGTATTAGTTACCTCACGGGAGAGGTCTGAGATGAGGCTACCTCTCAATGATGTCCACCTATGCAGTGCCCAAGATGACTGAGGGTCATGGTTGGGAGGCCATACTCATAGGAGAGGTGCTTATACTACGGTGTGTAAAGGGAAGGTTATGTTTGATTATCTGCATACTAAGTATGATGATTCAGGGTTATCCCTGACAGATGTATCGAATCTTGTGGTGAAAGTGTACCACCTCTGTAGAGTATCAAACTATTCGAATAGCCGCGTCCGCGGTTATGGACAGTTGAAATGGCCATATTGTTTCGTTGTCAGATGTTTTCTAAATACTTTGAAATGAATGATGAATCTTGACTTGACCACAACAGGGTTGTGTTTATGACAATAGCTTTTCCCAACTTAAGTGATTCTAGAGTTTTACTTTATCTTTCTTTGTTTCAGAACTCAGCTTAGGTTTCAAACTTAACTTTATAGTTAAACTTAGAGTTAGCACTTTAACTTAGAAGTTTATACTTGTTAGTGGTAGTTTGCGAGTACTTAAAGAGTACTCATGGCTTTTGTCCCTGGCTATTATCATTGCTAGACTATGAAGGAGACTATCAAGATGATGGCCAACAGGACGGCTATGATAACTAGAACCATCTGCCTTTGTTAGCATTGCTATCAATTACTGACTGTTGTGGTTATGAGGATGATGTGAGCAGTGGTTGCTGCCTATTTGTCCAAATATGGAGTTCCTCCCACACATACATAGGTGAGAATGTTCATGATAATAATCTTTACCTTAGCTCCTTATAATGCTAGTGGTGAATCCGCTACTCCCTGAGAACGCCTTTTCCCTATTGCAGTTCCAATCTCTATTACATACGCGATACTAACTTTCTGTATTCAGCTATTTTACTTTACTTATTATTGCTCTTATACCAAAAACCCAAAAACACCCTTTTACACAATACTCGTATTTATCTTGTCACTTAGAACTTTATTTATCATTACGAGTGTAATATTTATTTCAAGAGTTATTAGACTTCCGACTCCTGCTCCCTGTGGTATTGATATCTTTATTTCTAAACTAGCTACAAATGATCTGGGCACTTGCAGTCATCAAGCTATTTTCTGGCATCGTTGCCGGGGAGCTAAGCGTTGTAGGTCTTTTAGTTTTTGCTTATTTATTTTTGTCTTGCTAAGTTTTGTTTTGAGTTACAGTGTTCCACCAACATCATGGAGTTTGACCATATGACTACTGTTAACCAACTCAACCATGCTGGGAAGCCCAATGATATTGATAAAAAAGACAACTCTAATGAGAAGACAAGGGGGTTTGAAATATATCGTCTATTACGTATTCTACACAAGAATTTTTTACTGGAGATGAAGAAGATCCTGATCCATATGAGCATATTGCATGTTTCAAAGATATATGTGGCAATTTTCAATTGACGGGATATACAACTGATGAGGTAAGCGTTAAACTTTTTAGTTAGACTTTGACTAGTCCTGCTCTCTCATGGTATAAATCTTTACCCCCAGAAGCGACTATTACTTGGGACAATCTAGCTTGTGAATTTCTAGCAAAATATTATTCATTATCAAAATCTTTTGGAATCAGGAATTTTATAATGACTTGGAAGAGCCGTTGTAATGAAGGACTAGTAAGAGCTTAGATCAGATTTAAAGATTTACTTCGCCTATGTCCTCATCATGATTTTCTCGAATGGTATTTATTGCATATCTTTTATGGCGGTTTAAATGAATCTAATAAAATTGAACTAGACTCTTTCGCGGAAGGAGCCTTTATGATTCTTCCTATAACTAAAGCTTGGGCTTTACTTAATAGAATTCGAGATCATAGAGTTTCATGGAATTTTTGTCTAGGTAGTGAAGGAGTCATATAAATATAACATGATTGTATTCATGACTATAATAAAAAGGCCATGTCAAAGAATTATCTAAAGCACTTTATATAGATTCAGATCTTGTGTTGCAAGTTGTTAAAGCTTTTACAGAACATATCAAAGCTCCAAAAGAGGGTTTGGTCAAGTATGATCTACCACCCGAACCTGAGAAGAAAAGAGAAGTTAAAGAAACACTGGCCTCCCTAGAACCAACATATGAGATACCTTTCCTAACACTGCACATAAGAATATTTTTGAATATGAACATGTCAAAGCAGCACAGGAAAAGAAAGAGGAGGAAAGTATTCCAGAAGTCTTGGAACATATGGAAGAAACCAAAGATGAAGAGGTCACCAAGGAAGCAATTATGGCTATGTATGCGCATTGTAACATAGTTGAACTTGATGAAGAGACTTCCGTATTGGTTGAAGGTAAGACAAAGGTAAAAGATGTGGGTAAGCATATACTTCCCTTCATATTTAAGGAAACCTCGCATTATGGTTTATGTGATCTTGGCACTGAAGTTAATGTTATATCTTATGATTTCTATTTAGAAATTAAAGAACAAATAGAACCGGCTACAATTGAAATTACTAATATGACAATTATGTTAGCCAATAAAAATCTTAGAATTCCAATGGGAGTTGTAACATCCTAAAACTTTAATCCAAGGTTATTAAGATCCAAATCCTCAAAATAAGGGTTAACAAAAACTTTTCCATTTAAAATTATTAAAGCATTCATATGTGTGTGCATTTAAATAGGAGTTGTTTTGCATTGCCATGATTAAGTGATCCATTTCTTGTAAAATGATTCTTAGGTGAAATAAACATCATCTAGATCATTCCGAAACAAATCCCAAAGAAACACAAATCGAAATAAATAAAAGAAAGAAATTGTCATTTGTGCCATTTTAATCGACGTGCCTACTTTGGCTATTCCTAGGACTCAATTCTTAACAGAAATAAATATGGATCATTGCACCCCTTGCTAGTACATTTAATAATGTACCAAGGCCCACCTTGTGATTTGCCAAAAACTTTCAAATACTAATTTTAAATGCCAATTGAAAATTGAATCTAGTGTAGGTATCAAGATCACCCTATTTCAAAAACCACTCAAATGAGCTCCATTTTCAAAACCCAAGAAACCACATAAGCTTAAGCATGTGTATAGCAAACCCACCAAAATTCATCCAAAAATTCCAAACTTGATTTCTTTCGGCCATTTTCACATATACTTGGTGGACAGAATTCAAACAAAACACAAAACACTATTTGGAGCAGTGTTTGAACCAAATTGGTTCCCTATTTTGCAACCACAGCCAACCCATACACTCCCCTACCCCACACTAGCCTAGCCACTCACTGTGCCACAACCAAATGGTGATGGCCATTAAGGCCGAGCCCCCATTTGGGCACCTCACCGGCGACAGCACGCCACAGCCGCCGCCAGGGCCATCCACCATGTCCAGGAGGCCGCTCGTGGTGCACCTCCACCGCCCAACCAGCCCTAGCCCGAGGACAGCGACCAGAACGGCCAGGAACCACCGTGCCCGGAGACTGTCGGCCATGCCGACACCGCCTGCAGAGCGTGCCCTGTCCCTGCAGAGCCGTGAAACTCGCCGTCGGCAGAGACCTAGTGCGCGTCGCACCATTCACTGCCCCCGACCACAAACCACTACACACTCACTGCCGTGACACTCGCCAGGGCCCCACCCACCGTCCTAGCACACCGCCAACGCCTCTAGCTCGATATGCCTTTGTCACCGGCGAGCACTGCCCATGCTTCTCTGCCGCTTAGTCGCGCCTATAAAAGGATCCCTTCACTGCACCAACTACTCACACCATTCCACTCCCCTCTCCTCACTGACCTTCCTCACCTCTCGTCGTAGCTGCTCGAGCCTAGGTTCGCCAGAATTTGGCCGGAGGAGCCCAATGCAGAGGAGGAGAAGGCGTCGTCGATTTCGTCCACCCTAGGAGCTGCCGCGACCACCCCTGAGTCCGCCATCGATAGCATGTTCGATCGCCCCCATCGCCGCAGTAGCTGGAGCCCTGGTATGCCCCCTGAGCACCCCCACCAAGCCGCCAGGGTTAGTTCCCGCCGGCGAACTGTTCGCCGGAGACGACACTCCTCAGTCATAGATCTTGCTTTTAATCTAACGGCCCACATCGCCCCTGCCGCTTCGCATGTAAAGAGCCGCTGACCGGTGGACCCCCCCTGTCGGCTGTTCTCTGTGCCGCGGAACGCCACTGGGTCGGCCTGTTTTCTTTCCCTCGTGACCCATTTAATTCAAATTTAGATTTTTCTAATTTAGTTTGAACCTAGTTCTGTCCCTTAGTTTGAAAATCAATTCAGAGAGATCTACAAATTCAAATGGAGTGATTCTAATTTTGTTAGAAACCTACTAAAAAGATCTACCCAAGCCCGTTGGATTTAATCCAATTAGAATTAGAGATCCCTCCTCGTGAAAATAACAAGACAAAAGGTTTTGCACATTCAAACATTTTTATAAAATCAACCATGATAGCTTTTGAGTTGATTCCAACTCTCAAAAATCACATTTAACCATTATCTGAATATGTAATAATATTAAGGTTTACATGCAGTGACTTTGGACTAGTACCAAAATAATGCTATATAGGCATTTCTAGTCACTTTAAATAATTAATAATAAACTTAAACTTAAGTAAAAGTGATCCAACCCTTAAATCACATTCTCACATGTTAGAATATGTGGTGATGACATGTGTCCACCTGCTCCCATATTTTAAGTGGTGAATATTAAATCTTAGTTAATTTTCAATGAGTAGAAATTACTTTTCTTAAATAAAAAGAATGAAGCTAGTTAATAAAACTTGTGATGCTTGGGATGATAATAGATCATCAAATGTGTGCCTTAGAGTGCTAATTAGACTAGTTAAGTATTGTTTGGTGATTGTGTACACCGTATGTATTTATAGACGATAGTACCGACGAGGCTTTCGAGGAGGAGGAGTTCTATCAAGAGGAGGAAGAAAACTTCAACCACTGCACTGCACAAGGCAAGCCACCATTAACAATGCAAGCTAACACTTGCAAGTATAATGCTTAGCAAGCTAGAATTAAGCTAGATGATTGAGCAAAGATGCTTCAGGCCAACTTGACTATTACTTACCCCAATTATTATTTCCAAGCTTTACTTCCTTTACTTTACCCAAAGTCTTTTACTTGTTTTGAAGGTAGCATAAAGAGTATAAAACTTGACCTATATAGATACCTTTAGATGGCATTTTATGGCATGAGATTGATCCCATCTTTCCACCTTAGGGAATACTTGGTGAAAATGAATTATGAAAACCTTGGAATGATGAGTCATTCTATAGATATGTTTTGACATGTGTTGAGAAACACAAATGGTTTATGATGGTGAAACTGTTGAGGCATGAGCCTTAACCTCTTTTACAGAACTAATGGTTGGATTCGGATGCGATACCATTCCAAATTTACCGTACAACCACAATACCTGAATTGGGTAAGGCTTAGCCGGAAGTTTATATGCATTAGTATTAGTTCCCTCGCGGGAGAGGTTTGAGGTGAGGCTACCTCTCAATTTTGTCCACCTATGCAATTCCCAAGATGACAGATGGTCATGGTTGGGAGGCCATGCTCATAGGAGAGGTGCTTATACTAGGGTGTGTAAAGGAAAGGTTATGTTTGATTATCTGCATACTAAGTATGATGATTCAGGGTTATCTTGTTGTGAAAGTGTACCACCTCTGCAGAGTTTCAAACTATTCGAATAGCCGCGTCTGCGGTTATGGACATTGGAGTGGCCATACTGTTTCATTGTCAGATGTTTTCAAAATAACTTACGAAATGAATGATGAATATTGACTTGACCACAACAGGGTTGTGACTATGACACTAGCTTCCCACCTTAAGTGATTCTAGAACTTTATTTTCTCTTTCTTTGCTTCCGAACTCAGCTTAGGTTTCAAACTTAACTTTATAGTTAAACTTAGAGTTAGCACTTTACTTTAGAACTATACTACTTGTTATTGGTAGTTTGCGAGTACTTAAAGAGTACTCATGGCTTTTGTCCTTGGCTATTCTCATGGCCAGACTATGAAGGATATTACCAAGATGATGTCCAGCAGGACGACTATGATAACTAGGACTATCTGCCTTCGTCAGCATTGCCTGCGCCCCTGAAGATGGACCTCACCGCTACGCTTATTATTTATTCTGCTGCTTGTTGTATTAAGACTGAATCATGAGATCCTTATTTGTGTAAGACCTTATTTATGGTTTGTAATGGATGTTGTACTGTGATATCCAATCTGTTATGTCTCGCAAAAATGGTAATCCTGGGATTGCGATGAATGACATAATAGGCATCTGGATTAAAAATCCGTGTGTTGACAGGAGTAGTTGAAGATGCAACATTCGCAATTGGCAACAAAAACTTTCCTATCAATTTTGTAGTTGTTGATATGCCAGCTGAAACTCTTTGGCCAATTATATTTGGAAGGAACTTTTTGAGTGATATACGTTCCTATGTTGATTTTAAAAAGGAGATAGTGTCTCTTAAGCTTGGGGGAGCATAAAAGGAATTCCACTTTTCCAAATTTAAATACAGGCCTCCACAAATAAGAGAAAATAAAGATAAAACTATGAAAGAAATGGCTGATCTTTTCTTTAGTAATCAAGAAGAAGAAATAAATGAAGTCTCGAATTGTGAAGAAATAGTTATGGAGGACAAGTCCCTAGAAGAACTAGAAGATGAACTCGATTCACTTCCCACTATAGGGCCTCCAACTGATGAGGCTTTTGAAGAGCCAGAAAAGAGAGGTGAAGAGGAATTACCACCCCCAGAGTTGAAGACTCTACTAGATAATCTTAAATACATGTTTTTAGATGATTCAAATAAATTTCCTATTCTTATTAGTGCTAATCTTTCAGGAGAAGAAGAAGAATAAATGATGAAAATACTCAAGGAGCATCGCAAAGCCTTTGGGTACTCAATGGTTGATTTGAAGGTCATTAGTCCCATGATAACCGTCCATCAAATATTCATGGAAGAAGGTGCTAAACCAGTTGCGGAATTTGAAAGAAGATTGAAGTCTAAAATGAAGGAAGTGGTAAGGAAAGAAATTGTACGCCTACTGGACACAGGTATAATCTATCATGTTAAAGAAAGTGAATGGGTAAGTCCTGTTCATTGTGTCCCTAAGAAGGGTGGTTTTACTGTTGTTCCTAATGAAAACAATGAATTGATACCTACTAGAACTATTGTTGAGCATAGGATGTGCATAGACTTCAGAGAACTCGATAAATAAACTGGGAAAGATCACTATCCTTTATTGTTCATAGATTAAACTTTAGAAAGGTTAGCAAACCACACTCATTTTTGCTACTTGGACAGATACTCTGGTTTTTCTCAAATAGCTATACATCTGGATGACCAAATTAAAACAACTTTCATTAGTCCTTACAGTTTTGATGCTTACCAACATATGAATTTTGGTTTATGTAATGCTCTAGATACTTTTCAAAGTGGCATGACTCCTATTTTTGCGGATTTTATAGAACTCATAATGGAAGTATTTATGGATGACTTTTCTATCTATGGAACCTCGTTTACTAGTTGCTTGGATAATCTCAAAAGAGTTTTGCAGCGTTGCGAAGAAACCAATCTGGTTCTAAACTGGGAGAAGTGGAAGTTGTCTTCCATGGAAGTTGTCTTCCATGGAAGTTGTCTTCCATGCCGATGGGCTCGCAGTGGAAGTTGTCTTCCATGCCGAAGATGACGTCCAGCCGGATTTTTATGATGGGGGTGTCCGACAGGCCTGGGATGACTCCGTGGAAGGAGGTGCTTGACGGATCCAGCTGCGACTCTCTTATAACAAGCCGGTCGAGCGAGCTGCGGTACAAGAGGTTGATGATGCTCCCTCCGTCTACGAGGACGCGGGAGAATGTAAAGGAATGCTTCTGGGAGACAATGATAGGATCCAGAACCATCACGTAGGTGCCTGGGTGAGGCAGCTCCGCTGGCTGGTCCTTCCGGCTCCATGCAACTTCTTGCTCCGACCAGTTGAGGTACTGGGGAATCGGAGGAATGATTGCGTTCACTTCCGCCTCACGATGCCTTTTGTTGTGGTTGGTCTCCGGCTCCGTGGTGAAGATGTGGTAGTTTCCCACCTGATGAGGGTAGTTGTTATCATCATCTTCCCTTCGATGTTGGTTATTGCAATCAACTGGCGGCCCGCCGGCTGGAGCAGGTGGCGCATGTCCAGCCGGTGGGCCGGCAATTTCCACCATCTTCTTCGTCCAGGTGCACTAGCGTGTGGTATGCGTAGCCGGCTTGTTGCCCCCCGCTATGAAACTTTCATGGCCCATCAAGCATCGACTCGATAATGTACTTGGGCCTCGGAGGCCAGTCATCAGGCTTCTGTCTCTGGCTTCCGCCTGTAGCCGGAACCTCATGTACTGTCGCCACCTACCTGGAGCCATATTGGTTATCCGGTTGGTCGTCCTTTCTTTTGCCGTGGCAATTGTCGTGCTGCCTGGAATTGTGTCCATTCCCTTCCGGCTGGTGTTGCTCTACGGCGATGTCGACAATTATTTGCCCTTGGTCGTCCACCCGGACGGATCTTTTCATTGTCGCGTCGGCCGTGGCGTACTTGTCCGCGATGGCCATGGTCTGTGCCATGGTTGTGGGTTCCACCCGGCGAAGGTTATGCTTGAGCATAGTGCCATCTCTACAGCTGTTGATGAAGAAATCAACCGCCTGATGTTCATGTACCCCCTCATAGGAGTTGTGCATGCTCGTCCATCGGGTGATGTAGGACCGATCGGATTCATCCGGGACCTGCACGTAGAGAGCAAGCTCGCCAGGCCGGCCTGGGCGCTTGTAGGTGCCGGTGAAGTTGCGAACGAATGCTTGCTCAAAATAAATCCAAGCGTGGATGTTGTTGTCGGAGAGGCTGTTGAGGCACGTCTTTGCCGAGTCGAGGAGCATGAGAGGGGTGTAGCGTACTACTACCTGGCGGTTGCCGTTGGCGATGCCTACGGCGGTGGTGTAATCCACCAGCCAGTCCTCCGGCTTAACCGAGCCGTTGTACTTTGGCGTATCCCTTGGGAGCGAAAATCCCTTAGGAAACGGTTCATTCCGGATGCATGGTCCAAAGCATATTGGACCGGATGGACTTTCTTCCTCCAACGCACGTGATTGAACCAGAAGGTCGATTCGCGTGCGCGCATCTTGCTGCTCATCCGGCTCGAGCGGTCCCAGCCGGCCAGATAGGCGGGACATGCGGAGCGCTTGGCCTTTTCCAGCTTTGTCGGCTAGCTCGCGGTTTTGCTGGTAACAGCTGCCGCGTCGCGGGTGTTGTGCCCACGGCTTGCGGATCCACCGCGTGGGCGGTTGCTCTGCCTTGCTCCGTTTGGGGCAGATGCCATGCTGCCGCCTGCAGCCGGGTCCTAGATCCGTCGAGCCGGTTGGGTTCTGCTATTGCCAGCCATGCTAAGTTTTTCCTCGGCCTACTACTTGTTCGCCATGACCACAAGGAGCTGGACATGTGCCTGCTGAGGAAACAGTTCCTCACCCTCCAAGTGGCTTAGCTCCGCAACTACCACCTCCGCGGCCCTCATATTTTTGGCGGGGGTGCTGTAGACCGGCCACACCACGGGTCTACGAGGATCAGCGGCGCGATCCATCTCCGAACCAAGGTTTCAGCCTTGTGGCTGGGACAGGCGGCTGGTGCCAGGCAAGCGCGCGAATCCGTGATGTTGTACTCCCACATGGTGGCGTTCATCCGTCGTTGGGCGGCCGCCACCTTACCAGCTTCCTCCAGAAGGTTCTGGCGGGTGGTCTCTAGGGCTGCCGCAGCTGCAGCTGGATCCGCCTCGATGGGGGTGATGGGGTTGCGGAGGTGTTCGATGGACGCGTTGATCAGGTCCTGGTTCGGGAGGAGTGAGTTAGTGGCGTGACCGTCCTTGTTGCGCTCCAGAGGTGGGCGACGGATCTCCACCGAGCCCGCCATCATGACCTCGACGCTTCCGCTGGCGATGTGTGAGGTTGAGAAACCAAGGGGCACGCCGAAGATGGTGACGACCTCACGAGGGAAAGCCTTAGGGGTGGTGGCGACGTAGACGCGGTGCTCGCCGAAGTGCATGATGGAGCCCCCGCTTGGGAAAATCCCCCCATGGAAGCAGGACATGTTGTCGAGGACGCAGTCGAAGAAGCCAAGAGTGAGGATGAGGCCAGAGGCGACTCACTCACCGGCGACGAGTGGAAGTCCCATGCAAAAGATGATCCCAGCCGAAGAGCTATGCCCCATGGTGGGCGCCAACTGTCGTGGTGTGGAGCACGGTAGTACCATCGGGGATGGCTTGAAGGGGACAATCAGGATGCTATCTGTGGCTACTCGCAATGGGTTGGATACTACAAACACAGCGATGTACCCAGGTTCGGAGCCCTCTTGGCGAGGTAAAACTCCTACTCCTTCAAGGATCTACTATCAAAGGGGGCGAATTCCCAATACAGATGCTCCTTGAGCTGTTTCCTTAGCTACTGCTTGCTTGGAATTGTCTAAGTCCTTCTTATTGTGTCTATTATCCCCTTTTCTAGAACCCTAGCACTACCCCCCCTTTATATATAGGTTGAGGAGGTAACTTACAAGGTGGGTTCTAGGGTTTACTATTTGGATTTGGGCTTTACAAAGTGGGCCGGCTGGACAGGGCCAAACGGTAGGCCCGGGTCCAGTCAAACCTCTATTATAGGGGAGGACCACGTTTTAGTGTCCAGCACCCCTACTTTACTCGTCATCTGGCTCTTTATCTATCAGCCGGTTCTTTATGCATAAGCCGAGGCTTTCCTCGTCAGCCCTTGCTTTGCTCGTCAGCCTCTAGCTTTGGTGTAGTTTTCCAGTAGCGCCTGCCAGGCCAGTCAGCCCATCCGGTCAAGGGTGCACTCAGCAAGGAACGTCATCCCCCACCGTACCATGTCCAGCGGATCCGAGGCGGCCGTCTAGGAGTGGCCTCCCAGCCGGTTCTTCTGGCTACCCGGCTAGACGGGCCAGCCGGGGAAACTTGAATGCGGATCGGGTGGGGATTCCACCCATCTGTGGTTCCTTGATCTGGGTCTAGGCGGCATGTGCCCCTTGGAGCCGGCCGGTTGGTCCCGTCTTGGCCTACCCGGGGGTCATCCCCTCGATAGGTTTGACACATGGAGTGCCATTGCATGTGTTCTTTTCCAAATTACCTTGACCCACATGACCACAGACACTCAAGTGGATGTGGTGATGCAACCTCTGTCACACTGGTGCTCCATTACATGTGGTAGTTGCATTCCTATCTATATGTGGGATTTCTGACCATGGTTTAAAACATGGAGTGTCATTGCATGTGTTCTTCTCCAAACCACTTTGATCCACATGACCAAACACACTCAATTGGATGTGGTGATCCATCCTCTATCACACTGGTGCTCCAAAACACGTGGCAGTTGCATTCGAATGTGTTTTTTTGCTTTTGACCATGGTTGTGCACATGGAGTGCCATTGCATGTGTTCTTCTCCAAACCACCTCGATCCACATGACCATAAACACTCAAGTGGATGCGGTAATGCAACATTGGTCACACTGGTCAGTCATTTTGCTGCCCGAAGAAATTAAAAATGAGTGGAAAGATGATGCTGGACACGATTCTGGTGCCCATTGTCCCGACGATGCAGAGTACATGAAGCTAAGAAAATTGGCACCGAGGAAGAGGAAGAAGGCAGGAAATGAAGAAGCCAGTGGACGTGAAGGCTTGGCACCCAGGCTGCAGAAGAAGGCTGTTGGCAATGAAGATGCATAGTAACGTGTTGAACTTGAACCTATATATGTAATTCTTTTAAATTCTCGAGCTTTGTGTGTGGCATGTTGCTGGGCGAAAAAATCTACCCACGTTCTCTAAGTAAAATGTACCGTGACTTAGGGTTTGGAATCGCCTGAGTCAGTAGTTGAATCTGAAATTGTGATTGTGCCACTGCTATCTGAAAACACGCAGCACCGGTTCCACGATTGCTGAGGGGCAGGAGGTCTCCAAATACGACGTGATGTAAGTGGCACAGAAATAAATTATTTAAGCTGCCACACTCCATGAAGCAGCAACTTATTTCAGATGCTGCACAATGACGTGCCAACATAAGCAGCAATGGCAACCGATAATGCCTAGACGCTTGAGCCCGTCTATCTCACCACCTCCCTACTCCTACATCCCCTGCGTCTGGTGAAGCTCCCAGGTCTCCATGTACGTGCTTCCACTTTATAAATTGTGGCTGTGCCATTTGCATGTGACACAATCCATGTAGATTACATTTAAACAAACCACCAATGTCATAATACCACCATGATCAGACAAAAGGAAGTGATGCAAGGTTAAGATAGACTAACGGGAGCGCAATTTTTTTCCTCCCAAGACTCCGGGACCACTAGTTCAAACCGCTAGGTCAACAAGTACTACTATTACAACTTAAAAAGGCATGGATCTCAAGCTAAATAGAACTAGTTATCCCACATCTCCTTCATCTTCCTAATCTTAGCCCGATGATCATCTTCATGTGGGATCAAGGACCGATTCATCTACTCCTTCCTTTTAGCATCTTCCTTGCACATCTTCAATTGTTTCTCTGTATTTTTCGTCATGCACTTGTCAATACTCGTAGTTGTGAACTACGGGACTTTGCCCTAGTGAAGATCATTCCATGCTTGAGTCAGTTCTTGCTCTGGTTTAGTCTTTAGGGCCAACGCCACGTCCCTCTCCTTCTCGACTTTGCTAACCTTGTCTTGCACCCTCCTGAGATCTCGGTTAAGCTTGGTCATGTCAACTGGGTCCCATAGCTTCATCTCAACACTATCAAAAAGTGAGATGACTACGGATTCTTTCAACTCAACAGTCATATCCCATAGTTTGTCCAGCGTTTTCTGCTATGATTTGGGCCACTCTGGGTCTACCCATTTGACAACACCGCAACTTCCTCCTTGCATCATTGCACGATGTCCTTGACACCGTAGAAACCTCTTGCCGGCATTTCATCCTTCGAACACTACAAATTTAGCAGGGACATGTCCATGTTTACATAGCAGAGGACTGTCTTCATCCACTAAACCGTGATAGTCAGAGTCATACATCGTCTGGTTGGCCTAACACATTATACACGCATGAGTAATCAGAGTAGATCTAGCTCAAAAAATAGATAACTGGCCACATATGATAGAGATAGAGATGAGACGACTCATATCAAAATCACCGTCCCTATCGTCAAGATAACTAGCCACAGATGATAACTAGGTGGTTTGTTTAGAGGAAGAGACATGCAATGACACTGGGTGTGTTTCACGAAAAGATCAGGCATGCAATGACACTGGTGGATCCTTATGTGGTTTGTTTACAAGAACACACATGCAATGACAGTGGTGGATCCATGTACGGTTCATGAGAAGAACACACATACAATGACACTGGGTGTGGTTCATGAGAAGAACACACATCCAATGACACTAGTGGATCCTTATGTGGTTTGTTTAGCAGAACACACATGCAATGACTCTAGCTATGGTTCATGAAAAGAAGACACATGCAATGACATTGGTGGATCCATGTGTGGTTTGTGAAAAGAAGAGACGTGCAATAACACTAGGTGGATCCATGTGTGGTTTGTTTAGATGAACAAACATGCAATGACACTGGGTGTGGTTCATGAAAAGAACAGACATGCAATGACACTGGTGGATCCACATGTGGTTTGTGGAAAGCACAGACATGCAATCACACTGGGTGTGGTTCATCAACAGAACACACATCCAATTACACTAGTGGATCCATGTGTGGTTTGTGGAAAGAACAGACATGCAATGACACTGGTGGATCCTTATATGGTTTGTGAGAAGAACAGACATGCAATGACACTGGATGTGGTTCATGAGAAGAACACACATGCAATGACCCTGGTGGATCCATGTGTGGTTTGTGAAAAGAATAGACATGCAATCACACTAGGTGGATCCATGTGTGGTTTGTGGAAAGAACATACATGCAATAACTCTAGCTGTGGTTCATGAAAAGAACACACATGCAATGACACTGGTGGATCCATGTGTGGTTTGTGAAAAGAGTAGACATGCAATCATAGTAGGTTGATCCATGTGTGGTTTGTTTAGAAGAACACACATGCAATGACTCTAGCTGTGGTTCATGAAAAGAACACACATGCAATGACACTGGTGGATCTATGTGTGGTTCATGAAACGAAGAGACATGCAATGACACTGGGTGTTGCTCATGAAAAGAACACACATCCAATGACACTGGTGGATCCATGTGTGGTTTGTGGAAAGAGAAGACATGCAATGACACTGGTGGATCCATATGTGGTTTGTGAGAAGAACAGACATGCAATGAGATTGGCTGTGGTTTATGAGAAGAACACACATGCAATGACACTGGTAGATCCTTATGTGGTTTGTGAAAAGAACAGACATGCAATCACACTAGGTGGATCCATGTGTAGTTTGTGGAAAGAACTGACATGCAATGACTCTAACTGTGGTTCATGGAAATAAAACACATGCAATGACACTGGTGGATCCATGTGTGGTTCATGAAAAGAATAGACATGCAATCACACTAGGTGGATCCATGTGTGGTTTGTTTAGAAGAACACACACGCAGTGACTCTAGCTGTGGTTCATGAAAGAACACACATGCAATGACACTGGTGGATCCATATGTGGTTTGTGAATAGAACAGACATGCAATCGCACTAGGTGGATCCATGTGTGGTTTGTTTAGAGGAACAAACATGCAATGACACTGGGTGTGTTTCACGAAAAGAACAGACATGCAATGACACTAGTGGATCCTTATGTGGTTTGTTTAGAAGAACACACATGCAATGACACTGGTGGATCCATGTATGGTTCATGAGAAGAACACACATAAAATGACATTGGGTGTGGTTCATGAGAAGAACACACATCCAATGACACTAGTGGATCCTTATGTGGTTTGTTTAGCAGAACACACATGCAATGACTGTAGCTGTGGTTCATGAAAATAACACACATGCAATGACATTGGTGGATCCATGTGTGGTTTGTGAAAAGAACAGATATGCAATGCCACTTGGTGTAGTTCATGAAAAGAACAGACATGCAATGACACTGGTCGATCCACATGCGGCTTGTGGAAAGCGCGTACATGCAATCACACTGGGTGTGGTTCATCAAAAGAACACACATCCAACTACACTAGTGGATCCATGTGTGGTTTGTGGAAAGAATAGACATGCAATGACATTGGTGGATCCTTATGTTGTTTGTGAGAAGAACAGACATGCAATGACAC